>CM056060.1:149706375-149921375 GCA_029574335.1 Rana kukunoris
GTTGCAGATCCCATAACGTTCCTCGCGGCGAAGACGGCGCGGTTCCAGATACCATAACGTTCCTTACACAGACCTCCAGGTGAATTATAAAACACTTGGTCGATTTTGGCTGATTTGTAAATCGGTCATCTCGCCACCGACGATGGGTTGCGCTGACCTTGGGGTAGTTTTTTTGGTAACCCTGCAGAGATTGGAAGGAAAAATAACGGTACTGGAGGATGGAGCTTACCTCTTGTAGTCCTTCCCGGCGTCACATCGGTGGTGGGTGCCAGTTCTGAAGGAGGACTGCGTGCCGAGCATTTCCAAGGATACTGCCAGAGCAGGCGAGATGTGAAGGAGAGCCAGGATCAGGAGGAGGACGGAGAGCCTGACGAGGGAGGTGTGCCGCTTATCTCTCTCTGCGTGTGTGTGGGGGGGCACTGTGCACACTCCATAGAGATCTGATAATCCCCCCCCCCTCACCGGGGAAGGGGGCGCTGTGCACACTCCATAGAGATCTGATACCCCCCCCCACCGGGGAAGGGGGCGCTGTGCACACTCCATAGAGATCTGATATCCCCCCCCACCGGGGAAGGGGGCGCTGTGCACACTCCATAGAGATCTGATAATCCCCCCCTCACCGGGGAAGGGGGCGCTGTGCCCACTCCATAGAGATCTGATATCCCCCCCCACCGGGGAAGGGGGGCACTGTGCACACTCCATAGAGATCTAATAACCCCCCTCACCGGGGAAGGGGGCGCTGTGCACACTCCATAGAGATCTGATAATTCCCCCCCTCACCGGGGAAGGGGGGCACTGTGCCCACTCCATAGAGATCTGATATCCCCCCCACCGGGGAAGGGGGGCACTGTGCACACTCCATAGAGATCTAATAACCCCCCCCCCCTCACCGGGGAAGGGGGCGCTGTGCCCACTCCATAGAGATCTGATATCCCCCCCCCACCGGGGAAGGGGGGCACTGTGCACACTCCATAGAGATCTAATAACCCCCCCCCCTCACCGGGGAAGGGGGCGCTGTGCACACTCCATAGAGATCTGATAATTCCCCCCCTCACCGGGGAAGGGGGCGCGGCTATCAGGATATCAGGAAATCCCAATCTTCCTTCTGCTGTATTGATGACAAGGAGGAAAACGAAGCCCGGCGACCAGAAAACAATTCTACTGAAGCAGCAGCAAGTTCTGCATAGTCAGCACTTTTATGGCCCCTGAGCACAAGAGCTCACAATCTAAAACCCCAACAGGAGCTCTAAAATCACAATCTTATACCCCAACTCAGTTCCACCACCTCTGGTCCAGGTAGCACATCTCTGAAGTCTGCACTTTGTACATAGCACACCCCCGAACTCTGCACTATTTACCAAGCGCACCCCGGAACTCTGCACATAACGCACCCCTAATCTCTGTACTATGTGCCAAGATCACCCAAGAACTCTACACATGGTGCACCCCTAAACTCTGTACTATGTGCCACACTCACCCAAGAACTCTGCACATAGCTCACTCCTAAACACTGTACTATGTACCCAGCACACCCCGAAACTCTGCATGTAGCGCACCCCGAAACTCTGCACATATCGCACCCCTGAACTCTGTACTAAGTACCAAGTACACCCAAGAACTCTGCACATAGCGCACCCCTAATCTCTGTACTATGTACCAAGCGCACCCCGGAACTCTGCACGTAGCGCACCACTGAACTCTGTACTATGTGCCAAGAGCACCCAAGAACTCTGCACATGGCGCACCCCTAAACCCTGTACTATGTGCCACACACACCCAAGAACTCTGCACATAGCGCACCCCTAAACTCTGTACTAAGTACCAAGTACACCCAAGAACTCTTCACATAGCGCACCCCTAATCTCTGTACTATGTACCAAGCGCACCCCGGGACTCTGCACGTAGCGCACCACTGAACTCTGTACTATGTGCCAAGAGCACCCAAGAACTCTGCACATAGCGCACCCCTAAACTCTGTACTATGTGCCAAGCGCACCCTGGAATTTTGCATATAGCCCACCCCTAAACTGGAGCCTTTGCGTGAATGGAGCCTGAGCGTGTATGGAGCCTTAGCGTGAATGGAGCCTTAGCGTGAATGGAGCCTTAGCGTGAATAGAGCCTTAGCGTGAATAGAGCCTTAGCGTGAATGAAGCCTTAGCGTGAATGGAGTCTTAGCGTGAATGGAGCCTTAGCGTGAATAGAGCCTTAGCGTGAATGGCCTTAGCGTGAATGGAGCCTTAGCGTGAATGAAGCCTTAGCGTGAATGGAGTCTTAGCGTGAATGGAGCCTTAGCGTGAATAGAGCCTTAGCGTGAATAGAGCCTTAGTGCGTATGGAGCCTTTGAGTGAATGGAGCCTTAGCGTGAATAGAGCCTTAGCGTGAATGGAGCCTTTGCGTGAATGGAGCCTTTGCGTGAATGGAGTCTTAGCGGGAATGGAGTCTTAGCGTGAATGGAGCCTTAGCGTGCATGGAGCCTTAGCGTGAATGAAGCCTTAGCGTGAATGGAGCCTTAGCGCGTATGGAGCCTTTGCGTGAATGGCGCCTTAGCGTGAATGCAGCTTTAGCGTGAATGGAGCCTTAGCGTGAATGGAGCCTTAGCGTGAATGAAGTCTTAGCGTGAATGGAGCCTTAGCGTGCATGGAGCCTTAACATGAATGGAGCCTTAGCGTGAATGGAGCCTTAGCGTGAATGGAGCCTTTGCGTGAATGGAGCCTTAGCGTGAATGGAGCCTTAGCGTGAATGGAGTCTTAGCGTGAATGGAGTCTTAGCGTGAATGGAGCCTTTGCGTGAATGGAGCCTTAGCGTGCATGGAGCCTTAGCGTGAATGGAACCTTAGCGTGCATGGAGCCTTAGCGTGAATGGTGCCTTAGCGTGAATGGAGCCTTTGCGTGAATGGAGCCTTAGCGTGCATGGAGCCTTAGCGTGAATGGAACCTTAGTGTGCATGGAGCCTTAGCGTGAATGGAGCCTTAGCGTGAATGGAGCCTTAGCGTAAATGCAGCTTTAACATGAATAGAGCCTTAGCGTGAATGGAGCCTTGGCGTGAATGGAGCCTTAGCGTGTATGGAGCCTTAGCGTGAATGGAGCCTTTGCATAGTTTTTGGAACGCCTGAATCCAATGATTTTGGAGGGGTGTCCCAATACTTTTGGCTATAGAGTGTATATGTATAAGGGGTGCCCCATCCGGCGGCAGTCTTTGTCTCCACATATAAGTCGCAGTCACATGTCGGCGTCAGCTGAGGGCTCAGACTCAGGACCAATTAGTTGATCAGCTGATGGGGGCGGAGCAACCCCTGGACGGGCGATATCAGCGTCTGATGGCGGCTGAAGTCCAGCACTTAGCGTTATCTTTCTCCATCTGCGCAGAAAACACAATCGCCCGCTTTCCACGCGCCGGGCTTCCATTAGCTCGCTTTCCGAAGGCAGTCGGCCATGTAACCGCGTTACGGCAAACAGATGTTTGGAGGCGGATTTCACAGTGGAGTAAACACGTTCTATTATTAGCAAGCCGCAGGTGCAGGCGTGACCGTTTTTTATTTATTTTTATTTTAAACTGTCACTTTGCAGCAGAAGGAAGACGTAGCCGGTCAAGGAATGGGACGGGTCATGTGATCTATCAAAGCCGCGGGTTACACAGGGAGAGCGGCTTTCCCCGGAAGTGGCTCCAATGTAAAATAAAATAAAATCCCAATGAAATACATTTTACGTTTTTTTGGTTGTAACAATTTTAAGATCTGACATGTTTAGTATCTATTTACTCGACGCAACCCAATCTATTATATTTAACCACCCCCACCCCCCCCCCCTGAAAATATGCGTTTTGATAAATAGCTGTGCAAGTATCATGCAACATAAAAAATTGCAACTACCGCCATTTTATTCTGCAGGGTATATATATAAAAAAAAAAATCTAAGAATAAATAAATATAAATATTAAGTGATTACCGCTAATAAATATGTTACCAAGTCAAATGTACTACAATATGAACATTTAATATGAACAATTAAACACAATGGGGCAGATTCACAGACATTTTGCTTAGCGTAGCGTATCAGAAATACACTACGCCGCCGTTTTTTACCTTGCTCTACATGGAATTCAGGTAGATTTTCTACGGTAAACGACGGCGGCGTAGTGTATTTCTCCCGTCGCAATCCATCTGCGCGAGTAGGGGGCGTGAAACATTTAAATTAGGCGCGTTCCCGCGGCGATCGATCTGCGCATGCTCCGTTCGCAAATTTCCCGCTGTGCATTGCGCGAAATCACGTCGTGACGTCATTCGTTGTTTATGTAGCGTACTTTACGGGCGATCCACGTCCCGACGAGTTACGTAAACAAAAAAAAAAATTAAATAAATTCGAAGCGGGAACGACGGCCATACTTAACATGGGCTACGTAAAGTTAGAGCAGCAAAAAGCTGCTCTAACATTATGTACAAAAAAATAGACGAAAACGATTGCGACGACCGCTCGTATCTTCGGGAATCCCCGTAAAAACACATTTGCATATCCCGACGCATCAAAACGACGCAAACTCCTCCCAGCGGCCGCAAATAGATGGCAGCGTAGATCCGAAGGCTTACGAAGACGTAAGCCTCTCGGATCGAAGCCCGAAGCCGGCGTATCATGGTTTGAGAATTCAAACTAGTGATACGCCGCGCGAAATTTGAAATTACTCCTGTCTAACCCCAGTTAGACAGGCGTAATTGTTTTGTGAATCTGCCCCAATAGGGACAATTTAAAAATAAATTGCACACATTAAAATGATTTTCTTTTTTTTGCTAAATGTGATTTTAACCCCCCCCCCCATGGGCTTCCGCTCCATAGGGCAAAGGGGGGCAATTGACCCCCCCTGGAAAATCGAGAAGCTGTCGAAGAGTCTCGCGGCCGCGGGCTGTCTGAGCGGTCCCGGGCCGGATGTCACACAGACACAGCGAGCAGAGTGAAGCCGCCTCCCCCTCGGGTGTTTATGTGTACATGGGGGGAGGGAACCTGCTGTGCAAATGCCGTGCTGATGGCTGATCTGAGGTACTGAATGGGATAGGGGAGGGGGGGTCCGTCTGTGCTGAAGGGGGGGGGGGGGGGAGTTTGTGCTGAATGGGGGTCCATCTGTACTGAAGGGGGGGTCTGTGCTGAATGGGGGGGATGTGCTGAAGGGGGGTCCATCTGTGCTGAATGGATGAGTTTGTGCAGAGTAGGGGGTCTGTGCTGAAGGGGGGTCTGTGTTGAATGGGGGGGATGTGCTGAAGGGGGGTCCATCTGTGCTGAATGGAGGGGTTTGTGCAGAATGGGGGGGTCTGTGCTGAATGGAGGGGGTTTGTCCTGAATGGGGGTCCATCTGTGCTCAATGGGGGGGATGTGCTGAAGGGGGGTCCATCTGTGCTGAATGGAGGGGTTTGTGCAGAATGGGGGGTCTGTGCTGAAGGGGGGGGGTCTGTGCTGAATGGGGGGATGTGCTGAAGGGGGGTCCATCTGTGCTGAATGGAGGGGTTTGTGCAGAATGGGGGGTCTGTGCTGAATGGGGGTCCATCTGTGCTGAAGGGGGGTCTGTGCTGAAGAGGGGTCCATCTGTGCTAAATGGAGGGGTCTGTCCTGAATGGGGGTCCATCTGTGCTGAATGGAGGTGTTTGTGCAGAATGGGGGGTCTGTGCTGAAGGTGGGAGTCTGTGCTGAAGGGGGGGGGGCGAGCCATCTGTGCTTAATGAAGGGGGGTCTGTACATTCTCTAGGCTCTGGGCATGGAGTGAAGCTGAATTATCTCAAGAGCTATTTCACACTGCCAGCTGGCCGCGTTATCGGTAAAGCGCCGCTTTACCATCGTTTTAGTTGCGCTATTCGGCCGCTAGCAGGGTGCTTTTGAAGAAAGGGTAAAATGCGACTGTGTATTGCCACTGCGGAAGCGCCCCCCCCTCCTAAAAAAATTTGAGCGGACGCCCATGCCGCCCCTCCCCAAAAAATTCTATATACACACACAGTAGTCCTCTGATCTATAAATAGCCCCTCCCCCCCCCCTCTTTTGTAGCGGACACACATTTTTAGTGTCCTGATAAGAGGGACGGATAGCAGAAGGACATTTGCATTCGCAATTAATTTATAATCTCTTCTAATACCCGGAGAGAGGAACAAATATCGCTTATCAGAGCGGTAATGAAATCCTGGCTCCGCCCCCGTTCCTCCTTTATTGCAAATAAAAATTGCTCTGGATTCATCGCGCCGCGACACTCTCTCCCACGCCGCTCAAGTTTTCTATGGGCCACCCCGACAGGGCCGCCATAAGGAGGGTACAGGCATTACACCTGTAAGGGGACCGGTCGCCCCCCCCTTTTTTTACCCCCCCCCCACCTTTAGAAACTCGCCCTAGAAGAATTTACCCCCTCCCTGACTGGAGCACTTTTTGCGATCCGGCGCTGCGTCGCTTAAATTGACAATTGCGCGGTCGTGCGACGTGTTTTCCAAACACAATTGACGTCCTTTTTTCCCCCCACAAATAGAGCTTTCTTTTGGTGGTATTTGATCACCTCTGCGGTTTTTATTTTTTGCACTATAAACAGAAAATGTGTCAATTTTGAAAAATAAAAAAACAATGGGCCAGATTCTCATATATTTTCGGCGGCGTAGCGTAAGCCATTTACACTACGCCGCCGCTGCGTACTAGAGAAAGTGCTTTATTCTCAAAGCACTTGCTCCGTAGTTTTCGCCTGGCGTCTCGTAAATCGCCAAGCGTAAACCCGCGCAATTCAAATGGGGCGGCTTGTATTTAAATGAAGCGCGCCCCCGCGTCGAACGAACTGCGCATGCGCCGGCCGGGGAAAAAGCCCAGTGCGCATGCTCCAGCTCACGTCGGGAAGCGTCGTTGAAACCGACGTCAAAACGACGTGAGCGTCATTTACGCAACTCCCTATTCGCGAACGAGTTAGTAAAACGACGTAAGCGACGGAAAAAGCCGACGCTGACCCGACGCCATACTTAACATGGCGTCCGACGGCACCCGACGGCATCCGACGGAACTTCGTAAGGTTACTCATATAGAAGCTGGGGTAACCTTACGAGTCCGTAAACGACGTACGCGACGACGGGGCGGCGTAAAAGCGATCGGGAATCGCCGTACTAGCCTCATTTGCATATGCAAATGAAAAAACAACGTGAAGGCCACCTAGTGGCCGGAGTTGTCATTACACCTACGATCCGAAAGTGTAATGGTTTTACACTTGTCGGATGTAGAAGCGTATCTATGCAAAAGTGATGCTAAGCATCGCACGCATAGATACGAGTCCAAAAAAAAGGCGATACGACGGGGTATCTGAGATACTCCGTCGTAGCGCCTCTGAGAATCTGGCCCAATATTTTTTACTTTTTGCTATAATAAAAATCCCCCCAAAAATATATAAAAAATATTTTTCTTCCTCAGTTTAGGCCGATACGTTTTCTTCTACATATCGCAATAAGCGTTTAGTGATTGGTTTGCGCAAAAGTTATAGCTTCTACAAAATAGGGGATAGTTTTATGGCATTTTTTTTTAACGGTGGCAATCTGCGATTTTTATCGAGACTGCGACATTGCGGCGGACACGTCGGACACTTTTGACACTATTTTGGGGCCATTGTCATTTATACAGCGATCAGTGCTAAAAAAAATGCACTGATTACTGTGTAAATGACACTTGCAGGGAAGGGGTTAACCACTAGGGGGCGACGAAGGGGTTAAAGGGGTTGTAAATGTACAATTTTTTTTCTCCAAAATATCTTCCTTTACCTTAGTGCAGTCCTCCTTCACTTACCTTATCCTTCCATTTTGCTTTTAAATGTCCTTATTTCTTCTGAGAAATCCTCACTTCCTGTTCTTCTGTCTGTAACTCCACGCAGTAATGCGAGGCTTTCTGGTGTGGAGTGTCGTGCTCGCCCCCTCTCTTGGACTACAGGAGAAAATTGTACCTTTACAACCCCTTCAAGTGTGTCCTAGGGAGTGATTCTAACTGTGGGGGGACGGGGCTTACTGTGACACGTCACGGATCACCGCTCCCGATGACAGGGAGTAGTAGCTCACTGTCCTGTCACTAGGCAGAATGGGGAGATGCCTTGTTTGCAAGGGCATCTCCCCGTTCTGCCGTTCCGCGACGCGGGCACAGAGGCGCGCACACTCGGAAAATTCAAAGCCGTACATTGCTTTGCGCTGCCGTGCCATTCTGCCAACGTATAATGCCATTAGTCGGCCAGCAAGTGGTTAAAATCCATACCAGAGTTGAGGGGTCCGGTATAGCATTTATTGTTGTGTTTCCCTTTTTGCTGGGGGGGGGGGGGGTCATGCATTCACTGTGCCCATGCCTCACTGTGCCAATGCCTTACTGTGCCTCACTGTGTTCATGGGCATACCTCACTGTGCCCATGCCTCACTGTGTCCATGCCTCACTGTGCCCATGCCTCACTGTGTCCATGCCTCACTGTGCCCATGCCTCACTGTGCCCATGCCTCACTGTGCCCATGCCTCACTGTGCCAATGCCTTACTGTGCCTCACTGTGTTCATGGGCATACCTCACTGTGCCAATGCCTCACTGTGTCCATGCCTCACTGTGCCAATGCCTCACTGTGTCCATACCTCACTGTGCCAATGCCTCACTGTGTCCATGCCTCACTGTGCCCATGCCTCACTGTGCCCATGCCTCACTGTGTCCATGCCTCACTGTGCCCATGCCTCACTGTGTCCATGCCTCACTGTGTCCATGCCTTACTGTGCCCATGCCTCACTGTGCCCATGCCTCACTGTGTACATGCCTTACTGTGTCCATGCCTCACTGTGTCCATGCCTCACTGTGCCCATGCCTCACTGTGTCCCGCATTTTGCAGGTCTGTCCCGGACCGGACAATACAGTGTCCCGGAATGAAACTGACACAGCCAATCACAGGCCACCACATCACCGCTTTACTCACTGACAGTTCTTGTCCTGCCCGGGAATGCCTGGAGGAGCACAGTCCCCTCCCCCTGCTTGTGGTTGGAGAAATCATAAATCCCCGCCTCTTGTGCGCAATCACTGTGCTGTGATTCGTTACAGCACAAGCTTATTTTTGGGAAGGGGGGTGTCCCTGAATGGTAGTTTGGAAATGTGGTCACCCTAGTCCATGCCTCACTGTGCCCATGACTAGACTGTCGTTTAACATGGGAGTCTATGGAAGGGATGCCCGGCTTTGAAAAATCAGTGCTCCCCAGCCATGAGTCTCCTAGACTACAAACTTTTCACACTTGTAGAGGAGAAATGGGGCTACATGTGTGTCAAGTTTCGGGTCCAGAGAACCTACAACCGGCCGGTACCGGGTCCCTAAATTCACTGTAGAAATGACCGTTTAACATGGGAGTCTATAGAAGAGTTGCCCGGCTTTGAAAAATGGATGCTTCCTGACCTTAGGTCCCCCCGGACAACAAACTTTTCACACTTGTAGAGGAGAAATGGGGCTACATGTGTGTCAAGTTCCGGGTCCAGAGAACCTACGACCGACCGGTACCGGGTCCCTAAATTCACCGTAGAAATTTCCGTTTAACATGGGAGTCTATAGAAGGGGGGCCCGGCTTTGAAAAATCGGTGCTCCCCGGCCGTAGGTCCCCCAGACAACAAGCTTTGCACACTTGTAGGGGAGAAATGGGGCTATGTGTGTGCCAAGTTTCGGGTCCAGGGAACTTACGACCGGCCAGTACCCGGTCCCTAAATTCACTGTAGAAATTACCATTTAACATGGGAGTCTATGGAAGGGGTGCCCGGCTTTGAAAAATCGGTGCTCCCGAGCCGTAGGACCCCCAGACAGCAAACTTTACACACTTATAGAGAAGAAATGGGGCTACACGTGTGCCAAGTTCCGGGTCCAGGGGACCTACGACCGTGACCATTTAACATGGGAGTCTATGAAAGGGGTACCTGGCTTTGAAAAATCAGTGCTCCCCGGCCGTAGGTCCCCCAGACAACAAACTTTGCACACTTGTAGAGGAAGAGTGGGGGCTACATGTGTGCCAAGTTTGGGGTCCAGGGGACCTAAGATCCGACCGGTACCGGGTCCCCAAAGTCCGGGAGATCAGGCGCAAAAAGGTGACTCGAGTATAAGCCGAGGGGGGGGGCATTTTTAGCACAAAAAAATGTGCTGAAAAACTCGGCTTATACTCGAGTATATAAGTGAAATATATAAAGATATACATTTTGTTACATTGTAACATTAATCCTGAATCTGACACTTTCTGGAGAGCCGCGTTATGTATTTTAATTAGAGATTTAACGTGAGCTCAGAACGCGCCGGACGCACCCGCGGGCTGTGCTGTGCGCAGGCGGGCAGTTTTCCCGCAATAATTGGTTTTCAGAGCCCCTGTGCCAGATCTCACCTCCGCCCGGCTCCTGGGTGCGATTTTCTTCCTCTCAGCTGCCTGGACTTTAATTAAAGTATTAACTCCCCGCGGTGACATCGGTGTAACGGCAGGTGGGAGCCGCAGATTGCAGGTTAATTGTATGGCTGCCAGCGCCCCGCCGCGCTGCGAAACCAGAGCAAGAGCGCCGCGCACAACGGCTAACTGGACGGACAGGATTCCGAGCGCCGTGTTTAGCAGAAGACTTATGGGAGGGGGATTTACAAAAAACTGGTGCAGCTGCTGTGCATTGTAACCAATCAGCTTCCAGGTTTTGGCCCTAGTTCACTATGAACACGGCTTTGAAATCGTGCGACTTCCTCTGAACTCAAAGCCGCATTGTCGGGTCCGACTTGAAAGGCATCAGTGCGGCTTCATGTACAGATGTCTACTGAAGTCGCACCGAAATCGGCAAAAGTAGTGCAGGGACTACTTTTGTAAGTCGGCAAAGGCAGCGCAAAGTCGGCGTGGCATCCATTGGAACAGTGCCATGGCCAGGAATAGACTGCCACCTGTCAAATCACATGACAAATCTCTTCTATGGGAATGGAGGCTTATTATCAAAGCTTAATTGTACAAGCTGAATTTAGAAGCTGATTTGTTACTTTGCACAGCCGCACCAGATTCTGTGAGCTCCGGCTTTAGTAAATCTCCCTCCATGGTGCCTACTATCGTAATAACGAAAATATGATTGGAAGATGGAAAGATCATTCGGTGCGCCATACACTTCACAATCATATCGATCCGTCTGATCTGATCTGATCTGATTTTCCATCCGGACCGAACATTTTGATGAAGTTTTGCTCGGAATTGATCGATGGCATAGAATGTATCATTTTAATTGTTGATCGATTCAGTCAATCAGATTGATTACATATATGGCTATCATAATAGTAATAACATACTACTAATATCATTATAATTAGTAGTAGTAGTGTTATTAATATTTGTATTAGTATTGGTAGTGTAATAAAAGCGGGGTTCCAACCACAATTGGCATTTTTTAAATGTATGTCCTTTCATCCTGCGTTTTTATAATATAAATCCGGTCACTTACTATTTTTCAATCCGCCGCTGCTCCGCATAGTTATTCGAAAATGATAGTTTATAAAACTATGTCTACACCGTTGTCATTTTGCTTGTGGGCATTGTGAAGCCCACAAGCACTTACTTCCTGGAAGTCTTGGATGGGGAGTGATAATTGGGCAGCGCACTGCATCCTGGGAAATGATGACACACATTTCCCAGGAGCATTAGAGGGAGATGATGTCAGGATCCTAGGTGATTCCAAGGGCATAGCAACAGGCATTTCCAGATGAGTAAAAACAAATATTTTTTTATTTTTTAGGTCTAATGAGCACAATAATGAAAAAAAAATAAAAAATGGGATGGAAACTCCACTTTAATATTTGTATTATTATTAGTAGTAGTAGTAATGGTAGTATTTGTGTATTATTATTAGTAGTAGTGGTAGTATTAGTAGCATTTATATTATTATTATTATTAGTAGTAGTAGTAGTATTTATATTATTATTATTATTATTAGTAGTAGTAGTAGTAGTAGTAGCATTTATATTATTATTAGTAGTAGTAGTAGTAGTAGTATTAGTAGCATTTATATTATTATTATTAGTAGTAGTAGTATTTATATTATTATTAATATGATTAGTAGTAGTGTTATTAATAGTTGTATTATTTTTATTAATAGTGTTAACATTAGTAGTGTTAGTAATATTTGTATTATTATTTGTAGTAGTAGTAGTAGTGTTATTAATTATTAATAGTTGTACTATTATTAGTAGTAGTAGTGTTAACATGACTAGTGTTATTATTATTTGTATTAGTAGTAGTAGTGTTAATAATATTTGTATTATTATTATAAGTAGTTGTAGTAGTGTTATTAATAGTTGTATTATTATTAGTAGTATTAGTTGTGTTATTTAATATTTGTATTATTATTATTATTAGTAGTAGTATTTATATTATTATTAGCACTAGTAGTGGTAGTATTATTAATAGTTGTATTATTATTAGTGCTAGTGTTAACATGAGTAGTGTTATTAATATTTGTATTATTATTATTAGTAGTAGTAGTAGTAGTAGTGTTATTAATAGTTGCATTATTATTATTATATTATATTATTAGTAGTAGTGGTAGTATTTATATTAATATTAGTAATAGTAGTAGTATTTATATTATTAGTAGTAATGTTATTAATATTTGTATTATTAGTAGTAGTGTTAATATTATTATTAGTAGCAGTGGTAGAAGTAGTGTTAGAAGGAATATTATTAGTATTGGAGGGGATTATTCAGATGCTGGAACAAGGGATGGGCAGAAGGGACGGCTGCCCTGGGCACTGTGTTATGATGTAAGATGGGGGGGGGGCACAGTAAGGAGATGGGAATTTGGGGGGCAACAGGGGGTAAGAATTGTTCTAGGAGGGGAAATTTTGGGTGGGGGGGGGGGGAGGAAACTGCTAGAAAGTTTGTTACAATCCCTGCAATGTACAGAGATCCCCCGGAGGGGGAGGGGTTTATTCTTAACAAACATGGAGTGACTCTTTAACAAAACAATCACATTGGACATCAATCAAGCGAGATGGCACAGCTGAGCGATGATCGATAGATAACGACGGGATCAATCAACCCAACTCAATCAGTTGTTGTGAGAAAAAACAATCCCACAAGGCTAATCAATTGTGTTTTCGTCTCGCCCTTGTGAATTACCTTTGATTGATCCATGTGTAATTAAATGCCCCATATACCCCTCCCCCTCCCCTCCCCCAACCCCCCAAGACCATTAAAAAAACACCATCACTCGATCCTGTGTGATCAATTATTTTCTGCCACAACCAATCAAATTTCACCGAACGAAGCCGTCACTATCTGTCACTCATCACTTTTTTCTTGCTTGCTCGACGCTTGATTTGATTGTTTTGGGGTCTTTTTTTCCAAGTTGGACATCAGTCGTGATTGGCGGGGCCCAAGTTTGGTCCTTTTGATAAGGTCCAGCAGCACAGGATTAGCGAATGTTTTCCAGCACGAGGGATCAGCGCAGCAAACTTTTTAAAGGGTAAGATCGTCCAAAACTCTGGATTCCTTTTTTTTGGGGGTAAAACTTCTGTCAGTTCTTCACATTTGCGGCTTTTCAGCAGACATGGGCATTGCCGAAAAATGTGTTTATTCGTTTTTTATGATTGCAATTCGTAAAAATTGTAAAGGGGGGACTTTGATGTGAAGAGGAACCTTAGATGTGATGAGGGACCTCTGATGTGATGGGGGGACCTCTGATGTGATGGGGGGACCTCTGATGTGATGAGGGACCTCTGATGTGATATGGGGACCTCTGATGTGATGGGAGGTCCTCTGATGTGATGGGGGGGACCTCTGATGTGATGAGGGACCTCTGATGTGATATGGGGACCTCTGATGTGATGGGAGGTCCTCTGATGTGATGGGGGGACCTCTGATGTGATGGGAGGACCTCTGATGTGATGAGGGACCTCTGATGTGATGAGGGACCTCTGATGTGATGGGAGGTCCTCTGATGTGATGGGAGGACCTCTGATGTGATGGGAGGACCTCTGATGTGATGGAGGGACCTCTGATGTGATGGGAGGACCTCTGATGTGATGGGAGGACCTCTGATGTGATGGAGGGACCTCTGATGTGATGGGAGGACCTCTGATGCGATGGGGGGGGGGACCTCTGATGTGATGGGAAGACCTCTGATGTGATGGAGGGACCTCTGATGTGATGGGGGACCTCTGATGTAATGGAGGACCTCTGATGTGATGGAGGGACCTCTGATGTGATGGGGGAACCTCTGATGTGATGGGAAGACCTCTGATGTGATGGGGGGGGGACCTCTAATGTGATGGGAAGACCTCTGATGTGATGGGGGGACCTCTGATGTAATGGAGGACCTCTGATGTGATGGGGGAACCTCTGATGTGATGGGAAGACCTCTGATGTGATGGGGGGGACCTCTGATGTGATGGAGGGACCTCTGATGTGATGGGAGGACCTCTGATGTGATGGGGGGACCTCTGATGTGATGGGGGGACCTCTGATGTGATGGAGGGACCTCTGATGTGATGGGATGACCTCTTATGTGATGGGGGGACCTTTGATGTGATGGGAGGACCTCTGATGTGATGGAGGGACCTCTGATGTGATGGGATGACCTCTGATGTGATGGGAGGACCTCTGATGTGATGGGGGGACCTCTGATGTGATGGGAGGACCTCTGATGTGATGGGAGGACCTCTGATGTGATGGGAGGACCTCTGATGTGATGGAGGGACCTCTGATGTGATGGGAGGACCTCTGATGTGATGGGAGGACCTCTGATGTGATGGAGGGACCTCTGATGTGATGGAGGGACCTCTGATGTAATGGGGGACCTCTGATGTGATGGAGGGACCTCTGATGTGATGGGAGGACCTCTGATGCGATGGGGGGGGGCCTCTGATGTGATGGGAAGACCTCTGATGTGATGGAGGGACCTCTGATGTGATGGGAGGACCTCTGATGTGATGGGGGGACCTCTGATGTAATGGAGGACCTCTGATGTGATGGAGGGACCTCTGATGTAATGGGGGAACCTCTGATGTGATGGGAAGACCTCTGATGTGATGGGGGGGACCTCTAATGTGATGGGAAGACCTCTGATGTGATGGGGGGACCTCTGATGTAATGGAGGACCTCTGATGTGATGGGGGAACCTCTGATGTGATGGGAAGACCTCTGATGTGATGGGGGGGGGACCTCTGATGTGATGGAGGGACCTCTGATGTGATGGGAGGACCTCTGATGTGATGGGGGGACCTCTGATATGATGGGGGAACCTCTGATGTGATGGGAAGACCTCTGATGTGATGGGGGGGACCTCTGATGTGATGGAGGGACCTCTGATGTGATGGGAGGACCTCTGATGTGATGGGGGGACCTCTGATGTGATGGGGGGACCTCTGATGTGATGGAGGGACCTCTGATGTGATGGGATGACCTCTTATGTGATGGGGGGACCTTTGATGTGATGGGAGGACCTCTGATGTGATGGAGGGACCTCTGATGTGATGGGATGACCTCTGATGTGATGGGAGGACCTCTGATGTGATGGGGGGACCTCTGATGTGATGGGAGGACCTCTGATGTGATGGGAGGACCTCTGATGTGATGGGAGGACCTCTGATGTGATGGAGGGACCTCTGATGTGATGGGAGGACCTCTGATGTGATGGGAGGACCTCTGATGTGATGGAGGGACCTCTGATGTGATGGAGGGACCTCTGATGTAATGGGGGACCTCTGATGTGATGGAGGGACCTCTGATGTGATGGGAGGACCTCTGATGCGATGGGGGGGGGCCTCTGATGTGATGGGAAGACCTCTGATGTGATGGAGGGACCTCTGATGTGATGGGAGGACCTCTGATGTGATGGGGGGACCTCTGATGTAATGGAGGACCTCTGATGTGATGGAGGGACCTCTGATGTAATGGGGGAACCTCTGATGTGATGGGAAGACCTCTGATGTGATGGGGGGGACCTCTAATGTGATGGGAAGACCTCTGATGTGATGGGGGGACCTCTGATGTAATGGAGGACCTCTGATGTGATGGGGGAACCTCTGATGTGATGGGAAGACCTCTGATGTGATGGGGGGGGGACCTCTGATGTGATGGAGGGACCTCTGATGTGATGGGAGGACCTCTGATGTGATGGGGGGACCTCTGATATGATGGGGGGACCTCTGATGTGATGGAGGGACCTCTGGTGTGATGGGAGGACCTCTGATGTGATGGGGAGGACCTCTGGTGTGATGGGAGGACCTCTGATGTGATGGGGGGACCTCTGATGTGATGGAGGGACCTCTGATGTGATGGAGGGACCTCTGATGTGATGGGAGGACCTCTGATGTGATGGGAGGACCTCTGATGTGATGGAGGGACCTCTGATGTGATGGAGGGACCTCTGATGTGATGGGAGGACCTCTGATGCGATGGGGGGACCTCTGATGTAATGGAGGACCTCTGATGTGATGGAGGGACCTCTGATGTGATGGGGGACCTCTGATGTAATGGGAGGACCTCTGATGTGATGGGGGAACCTCTGATGTGATGGGAAGACCTCTGATGTGATGGGGGACCTCTGATGTGATGGGAGGACCTCTGATGTGATGGGGGGGACCTCTGATGTGATGGAGGGACCTCTGATGTGATGGGAGGACCTCTGATGTGATGGGGGGACCTCTGATGTGATGGGGGGACCTCTGATGTGATGGAGGGACCTCTGATGTGATGGGATGACCTCTGATGTGATGGGGGGACCTCTGATGTGATGGGAGGACCTCTGATGTGATGGAGGGACCTCTGATGTGATGGGATGACCTCTGATGTGATGGGAGGACCTCTGATGTGATGGGGGGACCTCTGGTGTGATGGGAGGTCCTCTGATGTGATGGGAGGACCTCTGATGTGATGGGAGGACCTCTGATGTGATGGAGGGACCTCTGATGTGATGGGAGGACCTCTGATGTGATGGGAGGACCTCTGATGTGATGGAGGGACCTCTGATGTGATGGAGGGACCTCTGATGTAATGGGGGACCTCTGATGTGATGGAGGGACCTCTGATGTGATGGGAGGACCTCTGATGCGATGGGGGGGGGGCCTCTGATGTGATGGGAAGACCTCTGATGTGATGGAGGGACCTCTGATGTGATGGGAGGACCTCTGATGTGATGGGGGGACCTCTGATGTAATGGAGGACCTCTGATGTGATGGAGGGACCTCTGATGTAATGGGGGAACCTCTGATGTGATGGGAAGACCTCTGATGTGATGGGGGGGACCTCTAATGTGATGGGAAGACCTCTGATGTGATGGGGGGACCTCTGATGTAATGGAGGACCTCTGATGTGATGGGGGAACCTCTGATGTGATGGGAAGACCTCTGATGTGATGGGGGGGGGGACCTCTGATGTGATGGGAGGACCTCTGATGCGATGGGGGGACCTCTGATGTAATGGAGGACCTCTGATGTGATGGAGGGACCTCTGATGTGATGGGGGACCTCTGATGTAATGGGAGGACCTCTGATGTGATGGGGGAACCTCTGATGTGATGGGAAGACCTCTGATGTGATGGGGGACCTCTGATGTGATGGGAGGACCTCTGATGTGATGGGGAGGACCTCTGGTGTGATGGGAGGACCTCTGATGTGATGGGGGGACCTCTGATGTGATGGAGGGACCTCTGATGTGATGGAGGGACCTCTGATGTGATGGGAGGACCTCTGATGTGATGGGAGGACCTCTGATGTGATGGGAGGACCTCTGATGTGATGGGGAGGACCTCTGGTGTGATGGGAGGACCTCTGATGTGATGGGGGGACCTCTGATGTGATGGAGGGACCTCTGATGTGATGGAGGGACCTCTGATGTGATAGGAGGACCTCTGATGTGATGGGAAGACCTCTGATGTAATGGGGGGGGGACCTCTAATGTGATGGGAAGACCTCTGATGTGATGGGGGGACCTCTGATGTAATGGAGGACCTCTGATGTGATGGGGGAACCTCTGATGTGATGGGAAGACCTCTGATGTGATGGGGGGGACCTCTGATGTGATGGAGGGACCTCTGATGTGATGGGAGGACCTCTGATGTGATGGGGGGACCTCTGATATGATGGGGGGACCTCTGATGTGATGGAGGGACCTCTGGTGTGATGCGAGGACCTCTGATGTGATGGGGAGGACCTCTGGTGTGATGGGAGGACCTCTGATGTGATGGGGGGACCTCTGATGTGATGGGGGGACCTCTGATGTGATGGAGGGACCTCTGATGTGATGGAGGGACCTCTGATGTGATGGGAGGACCTCTGATGTGATGGGAGGACCTCTGATGTGATGGGAGGACCTCTGATGTAATGGAGGGACCTCTGATGTGATGGAGGGACCTCTGATGTGATGGGAGGACCTCTGATGCGATGGGGGGACCTCTGATGTAATGGAGGACCTCTGATGTGATGGAGGGACCTCTGATGTGATGGGGGACCTCTGATGTAATGGGAGGACCTCTGATGTGATGGGGGAACCTCTGATGTGATGGGAAGACCTCTGATGTGATGGGGGACCTCTGATGTGATGGGGAGGACCTCTGATGTGATGGGGAGGACCTCTGGTGTGATGGGAGGACCTCTGATGTGATGGGGGGACCTCTGATGTGATGGGGAGGACCTCTGACCTCTGATGTGATGGACCTCTGATGTGATGGAGGGACCTCTGATGTGATGGGAGGACCTCTGATGTGATGGGAGGACCTCTGATGTGATGGGAGGACCTCTGATGTGATGGGGGAGGACCTCTGATGTGATGATGGGAGGACCTCTGATGTGATGGGAGGACCTCTGACCTCTGATGTGGGGGGACCTCTGATGAGGGACCTCTGATGTCTGATGTGATGGGAGGACCTCTGATGTCTGATGTGATGGGGGGACCTCTGATGACCTCTGATGTGATGGACCTCTGATGTGATGGGAGGACCTCTGATGTAATCTGATGTGATGGGAGGACCTCTGATGTGATGGAGGGACCTCTGATGTGATGGAGGGACCTCTGATGTGATGGGAGGACCTCTGATGCGATGACCTCTGATGGGAGGACCTCTGATGTGATGGAGGGACCTCTGATGTGATGGGGGACCTCTGATGTAATGGGATCTGATGTGATGGGGGAACCTCTGATGTGATGGGGGAACCTCTGATGTGACCTCTGATGTGATGGGGGACCTCTGATGTGACCTCTGATGTGATGGGGGGGACCTCTGATGTGACCTCTGATGTGATGGGAGGACCTCTGATGTGATGGGGGGACCTCTGATGTGATGGGGGGACCTCTGATGTGATGGGGGACCTCTGATGTGATGGGATGACCTCTGATGTGATGGGGGGACCTCTGATGTGATGGGAGGACCTCTGATGTGATGGAGGGACCTCTGATGTGATGGGATGACCTCTGATGTGATGGGAGGACCTCTGATGTGATGGGGGGACCTCTGGTGTGATGGGAGGTCCTCTGATGTGATGGGAGGACCTCTGATGTGATGGGAGGACCTCTGATGTGATGGAGGGACCTCTGATGTGATGGGAGGACCTCTGATGTGATGGGAGGACCTCTGATGTGATGGAGGGACCTCTGATGTAATGGGGGACCTCTGATGTGATGGAGGGACCTCTGATGTGATGGGAGGACCTCTGATGCGATGGGGGGGGGGGGCCTCTGATGTGATGGGAAGACCTCTGATGTGATGGAGGGACCTCTGATGTGATGGGAGGACCTCTGATGTGATGGGGGGACCTCTGATGTAATGGAGGACCTCTGATGTGATGGAGGGACCTCTGATGTAATGGGGGAACCTCTGATGTGATGGGAAGACCTCTGATGTGATGGGGGGACCTCTAATGTGATGGGAAGACCTCTGATGTGATGGGGGGACCTCTGATGTAATGGAGGACCTCTGATGTGATGGGGGAACCTCTGATGTGATGGGAAGACCTCTGATGTGATGGGGGGGGGACCTCTGATGTGATGGGAGGACCTCTGATGCGATGGGGGACCTCTGATGTAATGGAGGACCTCTGATGTGATGGAGGGACCTCTGATGTGATGGGGGACCTCTGATGTAATGGGAGGACCTCTGATGTGATGGGGGAACCTCTGATGTGATGGGGGGACCTCTGATGAATGGAGGACCTCTGATGTGATGGGGGACCTCTGATGTGATGGGAGGACCTCTGATGTGATGGGGACCTCTAATGGATGGGAAGACCTCTGGTGTGATGGGAGGACCTCTGATGTGATGGGGGGACCTCTGATGTGATGGAGGGACCTCTGATGTGATGGAGGGACCTCTGATGTGATGGGAGGACCTCTGATGTGATGGGAGGACCTCTGATGTGATGGGAGGACCTCTGATGTGATGGGGAGGACCTCTGGTGTGATGGGAGGACCTCTGATGTGATGGGGGGACCTCTGATGTGATGGAGGGACCTCTGATGTGATGGAGGGACCTCTGATGTGATGGGAGGACCTCTGATGTGATGGGAAGACCTCTGATGTAATGGGGGGGGGGACCTCTAATGTGATGGGAAGACCTCTGATGTGATGGGGGGACCTCTGATGTAATGGAGGACCTCTGATGTGATGGGGGAACCTCTGATGTGATGGGAAGACCTCTGATGTGATGGGGGGGACCTCTGATGTGATGGAGGGACCTCTGATGTGATGGGAGGACCTCTGATGTGATGGGGGGACCTCTGATATGATGGGGGGACCTCTGATGTGATGGAGGGACCTCTGGTGTGATGCGAGGACCTCTGATGTGATGGGGAGGACCTCTGGTGTGATGGGAGGACCTCTGATGTGATGGGGGGACCTCTGATGTGATGGAGGGACCTCTGATGTGATGGAGGGACCTCTGATGTGATGGGAGGACCTCTGATGTGATGGGAGGACCTCTGATGTGATGGGAGGACCTCTGATGTGATGGGAGGACCTCTGATGTGATTGAAGGACCTCTGATGTGATGGGAGGACCTCTGATGTGATGGGAGTACCTCTGATGCGATGGGGGACCTCTGATGTGATGGAGGACCTCTGATGTGATGGAGGGACCTCTGATGTGATGGGGGACCTCTGATGTAATGGGAGGACCTCTGATGTGATGGGGGAACCTCTGATGTGATGGGAAGACCTCTGATGTGATGGGGGACCTCTGATGTGATGGGAGGACCTCTGATGTGATGGGGAGGACCTCTGGTGTGATGGGAGGACCTCTGATGTGATGGGGGGACCTCTGATGTGATGGAGGGACCTCTGATGTGATGGAGGGACCTCTGATGTGATGGGAGGACCTCTGATGTGATGGGAGGACCTCTGATGTGATGGGGAGGAC
Organism: Rana kukunoris; assembly: GCA_029574335.1. Lineage (NCBI taxonomy): Eukaryota > Metazoa > Chordata > Amphibia > Anura > Ranidae > Rana > Rana kukunoris. The sequence goes on from CM056060.1 coordinate 149,727,711, forward strand.
CTTTGGTGTGATGGGAGGACCTCTGATGTGATGGGGGGACCTCTGATGTGATGGAGGGACCTCTGATGTGATGGAGGGACCTCTGATGTGATGGGAGGACCTCTGATGTGATGGGAAGACCTCTGATGTAATGGGGGGGACCTCTAATGTGATGGGAAGACCTCTGATGTGATGGGGGGACCTCTGATGTAATGGAGGACCTCTGATGTGATGGGGGAACCTCTGATGTGATGGGAAGACCTCTGATGTGATGGGGGGGACCTCTGATGTGATGGAGGGACCTCTGATGTGATGGGAGGACCTCTGATGTGATGGGGGGACCTCTGATATGATGGGGGGACCTCTGATGTGATGGAGGGACCTCTGGTGTGATGCGAGGACCTCTGATGTGATGGGGAGGACCTCTGGTGTGATGGGAGGACCTCTGATGTGATGGGGGGACCTCTGATGTGATGGAGGGACCTCTGATGTGATGGAGGGACCTCTGATGTGATGGGAGGACCTCTGATGTGATGGGAGGACCTCTGATGTGATGGGAGGACCTCTGATGTGATGGAGGGACCTCTGATGTGATGGAGGGACCTCTGATGTGATGGGAGGACCTCTGATGCGATGGGGGGACCTCTGATGTAATGGAGGACCTCTGATGTGATGGAGGGACCTCTGATGTGATGGGGGACCTCTGATGTAATGGGAGGACCTCTGATGTGATGGGGGAACCTCTGATGTGATGGGAAGACCTCTGATGTGATGGGGGACCTCTGATGTGATGGGAGGACCTCTGATGTGATGGGGAGGACCTCTGGTGTGATGGGAGGACCTCTGATGTGATGGGGGGACCTCTGATGTGATGGAGGGACCTCTGATGTGATGGAGGGACCTCTGATGTGATGGGAGGACCTCTGATGTGATGGGAGGACCTCTGATGTGATGGGAGGACCTCTGATGTAATGGAGAGACCTCTGATGTGATGGGAGGACCTCTGATGTGATGGGAAGACCTCTGATGGAGGACCTCTGGTGTGATGGGGGGACCTCTGATGTGATGGAGGGACCTCTGATGTGATGGAGGGACCTCTGATGTGATGGGAGGACCTCTGATGTGATGGGAAGACCTCTGATGTAATGGGGGGGGACCTCTAATGTGATGGGAAGACCTCTGATGTGATGGGGGGACCTCTGATGTAATGGAGGACCTCTGATGTGATGAGGGAACCTCTGATGTGATGGGAAGACCTCTGATGTGATGGGGGGGACCTCTGATGTGATGGAGGGACCTCTGATGTGATGGGAGGACCTCTGATGTGATGGGGGACCTCTGATATGATGGGGGGACCTCTGATGTGATGGAGGGACCTCTGGTGTGATGGGAGGACCTCTGATGTGATGGGGAGGACCTCTGGTGTGATGGGAGGACCTCTGATGTGATGGGGGGACCTCTGATGTGATGGAGGGACCTCTGATGTGATGGGAGGACCTCTGATGTGATGGGAGGACCTCTGATGTGATGGGAGGACCTCTGATGTGATGGAGGGACCTCTGATGTGATGGAGGGACCTCTGATGTGATGGGAGGACCTCTGATGCGATGGGGGGACCTCTGATGTAATGGAGGACCTCTGATGTGATGGAGGGACCTCTGATGTGATGGGGGACCTCTGATGTAATGGGATGACCTCTGATGTGATGGGGGAACCTCTGATGTGATGGGAAGACCTCTGATGTGATGGGGAGGACCTCTGGTGTGATGGGAGGACCTCTGATGTGATGGGGGGACCTCTGATGTGATGGGAGGACCTCTGATGTGATGGGGAGGACCTCTGGTGTGATGGGAGGACCTCTGATGTGATGGGGGGACCTCTGGTGTGATGCGAGGACCTCTGATGTGATGGGGAGGACCTCTGGTGTGATGGGAGGACCTCTGATGTGATGGGGGGACCTCTGATGTGATGGGAGGACCTCTGATGTGATGGGGAGGACCTCTGGTGTGATGGGAGGACCTCTGATGTGATGGGGGGACCTCTGATGTGATGGAGGGACCTCTGATGTGATGGAGGGACCTCTGATGTGATGGAGGAACCTCTGATGTGATGGGAGGACCTCTGATGTGATGGGAGGACCTCTGATGTGATGGGGGGACCTCTGATGTGATGAGGGGACCTCTGATGTGATGGGGGACCTCTGATGTGACAGGGGGACCTCTGATGTGATGGGAGGACCTCTAATGTGATGGGGGACCTCTGATGTGATAGGGGAACTCTGATGTGATGGGGGGACCACTGATGTGATGGGAAGACCTCTGATGTGATGGAGGACCTCTAATGTGATGGGGGGGGGGACCTCTGATGTGATGAGGGACCTCTGATGTGATGAGAGGATCTCTGATGTGATGGGGGGGACCTCTGATGTGATGGGGGGACCTCTGATGTGATGGGGGACCTCTGATGTGACAGGGGGACCTCTGATGTGATGATGGACCTCTGATATGATGGGGGGAACCTGGAATGTAATGGGGGACCTCTGATGTGATGGGGGGCCTCTGATGTGATGGGGGGGGCCTCTGATTCCCCTACTAGCATAAATCTCCTCCCCCTTTAACATATCACTTCTTCTAGCACAACATACCCCCCCCCCCCCCATTTCCCCCCTAGCATAAATACCTTCCCAATCATCCCTACTAGCACCAATTCTACCCTAAAAAATTCCTCTCCTAACTCAAATAACCCTCCCCCACCATATCACTTCTAGCACAACCCCCCCCCCCCCCCCCCAAAAAAAAAATCCCCCTCTTAGCTCAAATCACACCAAATCACCATTCCTAACACATACCCCTAATTTTCCCTCCTAGAACAATTCTGCCACCCTCCAAATTCCCCATCCCCCCACCCCACATCATACCACAGTGCCCAGGGCAGCCGTCCTTCTGCCCACCCCTTGTCCCGGCCCTGCTCTTCTCCATTCCATGCAAAACTAAAAAAGACAATTGTACGATCGTTCATTTTTTTTTTTCGTTCTCTCCGCGATGCTTAATCCGAAGCCTGAGAGAGACGTCGGCCTGCAAGTGACACGCGTCGGGCGCCACCAACGGCGTATTAATGTTTGCCACATTACTTTCCAATTACAGCCAATAACAATCTGTTTACCCGAGTCAAACAAAAAGAACGCGTTCATTGCGGGCGGATATAATACGTCGCCTCGAAGCGAGGATTCTGCTTGCTTAAAGGTCGCCGCGCCTCATCAGAATTCCATCTAATCTTTATGTTTAGTCTTCACAGGGTGATCCTGCAGATTAATGTTGGGCCCACAAAGCGCAGACGCGGGGGCGGCGCAACTCAATGAGGCGGCCCAAGCTGACCAGACTTAAAGAAAATTTCTCTAAATTTTTTTTATTTTTTTTAGGTCTTTCCTTCAAACTATGTTTTGCAATGACGCATCTGTGAATGGGTGGGTGGCAGTGCCCCCTCCCCTGGCACCACTCTTCTCACCATAGAGTCTTGCATTGCATGAATCTATCTATGGTCACTGCTGACACCACCTATTCAAGTGTCCGGCCCCTTTTCGGTCACCGGGCACCTGAATTACAGCGGTGGGGGTGTTTTTCGGCGCCCAAAAATGTGAACAGCGGGCGCAACGCTGTGCGTTCGCTGTTCACTCAGCTGTGTGTTAGCAAAGCGAAGGAATTTGACCCGACTCTTAGCCAATCGGGTGCATCGGGTCTGTGTTACCTGTCACCTGATTGGCTGAAACGACAGGCGCTGTGATTGGACGCTTATCATAGGAGAGGACGAGCGGGCGGGAGAACAGACATCGAGGAAGAAATGGAGGACACCGGACACTGCTCGCTGCCTGCCACCATCACCCGCCGCCCGCCCGAGCAGATAGCGGGGGGGGCACATTGGCAGCACTTGGGGGGCAGTGGCAGCACTTGGGGGGCAGTGACAGCACTTAATGGGCACAGTGGCAACATTTGTGACACAGTGGCAGCACTTGGGGCACGGTGGCAGCATTTAATGGGCACAGTGGCAGCACTTGGGGCACAGTGGCAGCATTTAATGGGCACAGTGGCAGCACCTGGGGCACAGTTAAAACATTTGTGGCACAGTGGCAGCACTTGGGGCTCAGTGGCAGCACTTGGGGCACAGTGGCAGCATTTAATGGGTACAGTGGCAGCATTTAATGAGCACAGTGGCAGCACTTGTGGCACAGTGGCAGCATTTGGGGCACAGAGGCAGCGTTTGAATGGGCACAGTGGCAGCACTTGACGCACAGTGGCAGCACTTAATGGGCACAGTGGCAACATTTGGGGCACAGTGGCAGCACTTGGGGCACAGTGGCAACATTTGGGGCACAGTGGCAGCATTTGATGAGCAAAGTGGCAGTGTTTGATGGGCACAGTGGCTGCATTTGGTACAGTGGCTATGTTTGATGGGCACAGTGAGGCTGCAATTGATGGGATTTTTTTCAGAATTTTCCAGTTTGTTTGCACCCCCCATAAAATTTTGAGCACCAGCCGTGACATATACATTTATGTAGGATCTAGGTGCCACCAAAACCTGCGTAAAAAGTGGTCCATGGTCCAGCCCAACCTGGACACACACACTAATGTCGGTGGGCACTGAGATGTGTACTATGGACGGGGCATTCATTCAGAATAACCAAAGGCCTGCGCCATTCTGGGCCTGTGCCGCTGCTGCCTACACATTGTTTAGGTTTACAACTCCCCCCTCCCCCAACTCTGAATGAGGCATTCTCAAAGCTGCGGCAGCACAGAAGCACTTGCGCTGCCGCCGCTACTTACCCGCTGTTTATGTTTTCATCTCCGACTGGCTCCATATTCGCTAAGGACAGCGATGGAAACGCAGAGTATTATGTCCATGTGAACTAAGGGGACCAGATTTTTCAAATGAAATCCAGGGACATATATTTTTTTTATTGGCAAACGGTAAATTATTTTCTACGCATATTTTCCTCAAATTATATCTGCAGTCAGTGGTGTAGTGTGGGGGTGTCAGCGCCCGGGACAGGGCAAGAAGTTTCCACCCCCCGCCAGACTTCTAGCACTTCCTGAGTCCCTTCCACTAGTACAATAGTACTTACCTACCTGATTCCTACACTGACCTACCTGATCCCTACATTACCCACTACACTGACCTACCTGATCCCTACACTGACCTACCTGATCCCTACATTATCCACTACACTGACCTACCTGATTCCTACACTGACCTACCTGATCCCTACATTATCCACTACACTGACCTACCTGATTCCTACACTGACCTACCTGATCCCTACATTATCCACTACACTGACCTACCTGATTCCTACACTGACCTACCTGATCCCTACATTATCCACTACACTGACCTACCTGATCCCTACACTGACCTACCTATCCACTACACTGACCTACCTGATCCCTATACTGGCCACTACACTGACCTACCTGATTAATATACTGACCACTACCCTGACCTACCTCATTTCTACACTGTCTACTACACTGACCTACCTGATCCCTACATTATCCACTACACCGACCTACCTGATTCCTACACTGACCTACCTGATTCCTACACTGACCTACCTGATTCCTACACTATCCACTACACTGACCTACCTGATCCCTACACTATCCACTACACTGACCTACCTGATCCCTACATTATCCACTACACTGACCTACCTGATCCCTAAAATATCTACTACACTGACCTACCTGATTCCTACACTGACCTACCTGTTTCCTACACTGACCACTACATTGACCTACCTGATCCCTACACTATCCACTACACTGACCTACCTGATTCCTACACTGACCACTACACTGACCTACCTGATTCCTACACTGACCACTACAATAACCTACCTGATTCCTACACTATCCACTACACTGACCTACCTGATTCCTACACTATCCACTACACTGACCTACCTGATTCCTACACTGACCACTACACTGACCTACCTGATTCCTACACTGACCACTACAATGACCTACCTGATTCCTACACTGACCTACCTGATTCCTACACTGACCCCTACGCTGACCTACCTGATTCCTACACTGACCACTACAATGACCTACCTGATTCCTACACTGACCTACCTGATTCCTACACTGACCTACCTGATTCCTACACTATCCACTACACTGACCTACCTGATCCCTACACTATCCACTACACTGACCTACCTGATCCCTACATTATCCACTACACTGACCTACCTGATCCCTAAAATATCTACTACACTGACCTACCTGATTCCTACACTGACCACTACATTGACCTACCTGATCCCTACACTATCCACTACACTGACCTACCTGATTCCTACACTGACCACTACACTGACCTACCTGATTCCTACACTGACCTACCTGATTCCTACACTGACCACTACATTGACCTACCTGATCCCTACACTATCCACTACACTGACCTACCTGATTCCTAAAATATCTACTACACTGACCTACCTGATTCCTACAGTGACCACTACATTGACCTACCTGATCCCTACACTATCCACTACACTGACCTACCTGATTCCTACACTGACCACTACACTGACCTACCTGATTCCTACACTGACCACTACAATAACCTACCTGATTCCTACACTATCCACTACACTGACCTACCTGATTCCTACACTATCCACTACAATGACCTACCTGATTCCTACACTGACCTACCTGATTTCTACACTGACCACTGTACTAACCTACCTGATTCCTACACTGACCACTACACTGACCTACCTGATCCCTACATTATCCACTACACTGACCTACCTGATTCCTACATTATCCACTACACTGGGGGGCTCTCCCCACATCAGGTACTGTTCCCAACACCCAGCCGCTCCTCAGTATCCCCCACCAAGAGCTTCTCCAATAGTCACCGTACGCTCTGCACCGGCCTTCCCCTCCCCTCCGCCGTTCTCACACACACATGGGCCTCCCACACCAGAGGGATCATGGGAGACAGGCTGGACCATAGGAGTCACTGGGCGGGGGGGGGGGGGGTAGGGGAACCCAGACCACTTGGGGGGACACAGTAATGATGTTGTGCCCCCCCCAAATGTTGCACGAGGGGCGAGAGTACCAGATGCCCTTCCCATGCCACTGCAATCCGGGGGCAAATCCGGGAACAGAATGGCTCCGGGGACAGGGTCCTCAATCCGGGGACTGTCCCCAGAAACCGCGGATGTCTGGTCACCCTAATGTAAACATTTACACCATAGGCGTGCGCACGGGGTGTGCCAGGTGTGCCCAGGCACACCCTAATCACCCTGTGCAGAACAGATTCTCTCTACTGACCTGGCTTCCCCTCCTTCCACCTACAGCACTGACGGCTTTCCCCCACCGGTTGTTGCTGTGGATATTTTAGGATGAGTGGGGGAAGGGGCCAGTAAATATGCCATTTACCGGCCCCTTCCCTTTCTGAACGAACATCGTGAGTGATCCGTAGAGTGTGTTTTAGCTTTGGGGTGCCCACCCTAATGCCAAAGGCTGCGCACACCTATGATTTACACGCATAGCGCAAAAAAATGCGGTCAAATGGGACTGCAGATTTTTCTTGCTTTATTTTATGCAGCTCTACACTACGGAGCAAACTGCAGTAGTGTGAATGAGCCCCTAGAATACAACACCGCTGCATTCAGATCTGATTAAAAACTGAACGCGGTACAGATCCGAATGCGGCGTATTAATATACTCTGGGGCGCCATTCGCAAAAAAATGAATTTACCATTTCAGGCAATGGGAGCGCTCGGCCATTTCTATCCGTTTGGTGTTCGATCGGATGAGACCCGGCTGGGACCAGATATACGCCTGACGTGGCTCCGAGCATTTCCTAACAGAGCGCATCTGGCCTGCCGACTTCACCATCGCCAACTGCGGAATATCCGCGCTCTTCAGACGCGCGCCGCAGATGGGATGCAGCTGCACCTGCGGCCAGTCCCTTCCCGGCATTTGGCTGTTCACATTTCCTGCCCGAGGGGGGAAAATACAGCAAAGAGTGGCGGCCAATCCAGAGCTCTGTAGAGGAATAAATTCATTTTAAAGGGATCCTCCACTTTAAATCTGCTCTCCTTTCAGAACCCTCCGTCCCGGGACCACCGAGATAAATTACAAAATTGCAACCAAAACAGAAAAATTCTGGGCCAGATTCTCGTACATCTGCGTTTTTTTTTTTGCGTATCCCATTTACGCTACGCCTCCGCAGCTTTTTACGGGCAAGTGCCGTATTCTCAAAGCACTTGCTTCGTAAATTTGCGGCGGCGTAGCGTAAAATGGGCCGGCGTAAGGCCGCGTAATTCAAAGTAGGAAGGAGGTGGGCGTGTCGTATTTAAATTAAGCGCGCCCCCCGCGCCGAACTAACTGCGCATTCGCGCCGGCAGTAAGCGTAGCCCACTGCGCATGCTCCATAGTACGCCGCAAATACATTGGTTTCGACGTGAACATTATTAACGTACAGCCCTATTCGCGGCGAGTTACGTAAACGGCGGAAAAACACGACGCTGTCCCGACGTCCATACTTAACATGGTGTACGCCGGACCTACGCAAGGGTACCCCTCATATAGCAGGGGTAACCTTACGCTTACGTAAACTACGACGACGGCGCGCAAATACGTTCGGGAATCGGCGTATCAGGCTCATTTGCAAATTTGACGCAGAAATCGCCGGGAACGCCACCTAGCGGCCAGCGTGACATTGCAACTTAGATACGACGGTGTAAGTGACTTACGCCAGTCGGATCTACGCCAAATCTATGCGTAACTGATTCTAAGAATCAGTCCCATAGATACACCGCCTCAGAAACAGAGATACGACGGCGTATCTCAGCTGAGAATCTGGCCCTCTTTTTTTTGTTGTGTTTTTTTATTTTTTATTCTTACCTTTGAACTTGCTAGAAAATATCAAGAAGGCCTGGCTCACAGTCTGTGCTGTAATTCATCCCAAAGGTGTTCTATCAGGTTGAGGTCAGGACTCTGTGCAGGCCAGTCAAGTTCCTCCACCCCAAACTCGCTCATCCATGTCTCTATGGACCTAAGAAACAAAATTGGGAGCATGAAATTGTTCAAAATATCTTGGTATGTTTCACACTGAAGGCACTTTTCAGGCGTTTTAGCGCAAACAAAATAGCGCCTGTAAAAACCGCCTTCCATGCCACCCCAGTGTGAAAACCCGAGTGCACCTTAGTGTTAGCGGTAAAGTGCCGCTAAGACTAGCGACGCTTTACCACCGTTTTAGCACGCGTTTTTCACTTTTAATCCGCACTAGTGGCCGAAGAAAGGGTTAAAACCACAGGCGTTGTTAGAGGGATGGGGGCCGCACCAGGGTGACAGACCCCATCAGTATAGAATCCCCCCTTGGTACAGATCCCCCATCAGTACCAGCCAGAGGGGTGACCCCCGTGGATAGCGGCAGCTGTGGCACCGCTAACACCACCGCTGCCCTAAATGGAGCGGACTGAAGCCGCCGGCGCCTCCTCCTCTCTGTTTGGGGTCTGCCCCAAGTAGGGTGTCTATACTGTGGGGGTCTGTACTAAGGGGGGGATTCTGAACTAAGGGGGGTGTCTATATTGATGGGCATCTGTACTAAGGGGGGTGTCTATACTGGTGGGGGGATTCTGAACTAAGAGGGGTGTCTATATTGATGGGCATCTGTACTAAGGGGGGTGTCTATACTGATGGGGGGGGGTCTGTACCAAGGGGGGATTCTATATTGATGGGGGTCTGTATCTGAACTAAGGGGGGTGTCTATACTGATGGGGGGTCTGTACCAAGGGAGGATTCTATACTGATGGGGGTCTGCACTAGTGGGGGATTCTATACTGATGGGGGTCTGCACTAAAGGGGGGGATTCTATACTGATGGGGGTCTGCACTAAGGGGGGGGATTCTATACTGATGGGGGTCTGCACTAAGGGGGGATTCTATACTGATGGGGGTCTGCACTAAGGGGAGGATTCTATACTGATGGGGGTCTGCACCAAGGGGGATTCTATACTGATGGGGGTCTGCACTAAGGGGAGGATTCTATACTGATGGGGATCTGCACTAACGGGAGGGATTCTTTACTGATAGGGGTCTGCACTAAGGGGGGATTCTTTACTGATGGGGGTCTGCACTAAGGGGGGGGGGGAATTCTATACTGATGGGGGTCTGCACTAAGGGGGGATTCTAAACTGATGGGGTCTGCACTAAGGGGGGGATTCTATACTGATGGGGTATCTGTACCAAGGGGGATTCTATACTGATGGGGGTCTGCACTAAGGGGGGGTTCTATACTGATGGGGGTCTGCACTAAGGGGGGGATTATATTCTGATGGGGTCTGCACTAAGGGGGGGATTCTATACTGATGGGGGTCTGCACTAAGGGGGGGATTCTATACTGATGGGGTCTGCACTAAGGGGGGATTCTATACTGATGGGGGTCTGCACTAAGGGGGGATTCTATACTAATGGGGGTCTGCACTAAGGGGGATTCTATACTGATGGGGGTCTGCACTAAGGGGGGATTCTATACTGATGAGGTTCTGAACTAAGGGCGGGAATTCTATACTGATGGGGTCTGCACTAAGGGGGGGATTCTATACTGATGGGGTCTGCACTAAGGGGGGGATTCTATACTGATGGGGGTCTGCACTAAGGGGGGATTCTATACTGATGAGGTTCTGCACTTAAGGGGGGATTCTATACTGATGAGGTTCTGCACAAAGGGCGGGAATTCTATACTGATGGGGGTCTGCACTAAGGGGGGGATTCTATACTGATGGGGTCTGCACTAAGGGGGGATTCTATACTGATGGGGGTCTGCACTAAGCGGGGGATTCTATACTGATGGGGGTCTGCACCAAGGGGGGGATTCTATACTGATGGGGTCTGCAATAAGGGGGGGATTCTATACTGATGGGGTCTGCACTAAGGGGGGATTCTATACTGATTGGGGGGACTGCACTAAGGCCCTTTTCACACTGGGCCAGATTCACGAACACTTGCGCTGGAGTATTTGGATATGCGCCGCGTAACTGTGATGATGCGCCGTCGTTTCTATGTGCCCGTACCCACCAAACTAGATGCGCCCAATAACGGGTCATTTGCGACCGGCGGAACGTTCCGACGCCAGAGTATCGTCAGCGTTTATTTTCGCTGGGCGCATCAGTCGCGCCCATTGATTTCCCCTGCAAATATGCAAATGAGGGAGATTTCCCAATTCACGAACGGATTAGCACCATACGCTGGCTACATGCGCCGCGCGTATCTGGTCCGTCCGGCGCAAAGTTATTTCTACAAATAGCTGCTTTATCTTTACTCCAGACGGTCACAGGTCAGCAGGAGAGCAGCTACAGCAGCGTTACCGACGATAGGAGCTAGCTGAGCACCCCCACTTGCAAGGACAACACCTCTGTGTGCCAACATGCCAGGGGCAATTGTGGTCCTAGAACTACTGATGGGTCCCCTGGAACCAAGTAGGCGGGCACGTGAGAGGATATACCACACTCGTATGAACCTCTTTGGCATGGGGGATGAGGAGGTGTATCGCCTCTTCAGATTCAGCCCAGATGTAATACTTGAACTAACCACAACCCTGCAGGATGACATCACCAGCAAGACACACCGATCACAAGCAGTGCAGCCACTGGTGAAGGTCCTGGCAACACTTCATTTCCTTGCCAGTGGATCATTCCAGCGTACAAGTGGAGTGGTGGCTGGGATGTCACAGTCCTCCATAAGCAGATGTGTGCACCAGGTTGTCCCTGCAATCCTCAGACGCATGTCCAACCAGTTCATCAGACCCACCACTGAGGAGCTGCGGCAGAAGGCAATGACAGATTTCTACAGCATTGCCAGATTCCCACGCACTGTGGGGGCCATTGATTGCACACATGTGGCCCTACAGCCCCCCAGTGCCACAGAGCACATATACCGCAATCGGAAGCATTGGCATTCCATCAACGTACAGGTGATAGCTGATGCCCAACGCCTCATATGGCACGTCCGTGCCAAACACCCCGGGTCCAGCCATGACAGCTTCATATACCGTCAGAGCCCCATCCCAGCAGAATTTAACCAGAACATGTATGGGGACAGCTGGCTGGTTGGTGAGTGACATGGGAGTCAGGCATGACTATCCCCTCCCGTGATGCACAACAGAAATCGCACATGCATGACTAACATTCTCCTGTCTTTTACCTTACAGGTGACTCTGCATATGCACTGGGACCCCATCTAATGACTCCTTTCCGGAACCCCCAAACCAGAGGAGAGAGAAAATACAATGAAGCACACATCAAAACCCGTGCAGTGGTGGAGCAAACATTTGGGCTCCTGAAGTCCCGTTTCCGATGCCTGGATAAGTCTGGGGGGGCCCTATTGTATTCCCCTACCTTTGTGTGTCAGATCATCGGTGCATGTTGCATTCTGCACAACTTTGCCATGAGTAAGGGCCTGCAGATTGACATACGTGATGACCTGACCCCCGACCCACACAGTCCCCACCTGCCAGAGGACACCCAGTCTGCTGATGGAAGAGCAGTCAGGAGGGTCCTCGCCGTAGGCATCTTTGGACACTAACCCAAAACATTAATCACACAGACAGTGCACGCGTGTACACCACTGGATCACACACATCACATGCACATCGCATTGGATTAGCCCAAGTCCAGCATGTAGGAGTTGGGAGCAGTAACGCCAGCGTCAAGGCCCCAATGATGTCACTGTCCATTCACACACCTTTCACACGTCATTCATACAGCCGTGGGGTTCACTTCACCACCACGGCCGAGGGTGACACCCCTTACTTTCAGGAGTGCCACCCTCTCACATTCACACACCATTCACACTGTCCCCTGCACTCCTGACCGTGTGCAGTACAAAAAGAAATTAGAAATATCATATCCTGATAATTAAAAGAAACAAAATCTCATACCCTGAGAAAAATAAAAAATAAACTCATGACCTGAGTATGTCCAAAACAAAAATATAAAACAAGAAAAAAAAAAAAGGCCTCATCGGGGATGCCGGGGGCTTCTTCTGGGGGCCCCTCTCTGGCTCCGCAGCTGCCTGGATGGAGTGGGTGGGGGTGGGGGGGCATCTGGAGGTGGCTGATCCCCAGGTGGGCCACTCCTGGCAGGTGTGGCCTGCGTGCCCTCCAAGGCCCTGGCTATCCGTCCAAGGTAGGAGTTGGTCTGGGCCTGCATCCGGAGCTGACGGGTGACCTGATAATGCTGGGCCCGCCGACTCAGCCTCCCCTGGTCCCGGATGGCAGCACTGTTGGCCTGGACGGCTGCAGTAAGGTGCCGAATATCCCCCTGCACCTCCCCAAAGTGGTGACCACTGCAGCGCAGTTGCAGCTTACATCCTGCACTGCGTTGCTGAGGTTGGCAACGGAGCCCAGGCTGTTAGACACTTTCTGTAAGTGCCCAACTATGGCCCCCATCTGTTCTGTCTGCCTGGCGTGATCCCTCGCCAACTGGTCCTGTATACCATCAGACACCCCCCTGGTCTTCTGGGTCGCCTTCCTGGGGCCAGAAGATGGATGTCCTCGGGTGGAAGGAGTCGCCCTTGAGGGGCTTCCAAGGATGGGGGAGGGGACGACAGACGGCCCAGGAGAAGGGGAGGAGACAGACAACACTAAGGTAAAGTCCTGCTCTGCCACAGCAGGATCCTCTACAACCACCTCGGCAGGTGTGGTGTGGCCACTCTCCTCCTCCACAACCTCTTCACCACCCAGTGGCTCAGGCACACGATGGCGTGGGGGGGATGGGGTGGAATGCACGCTGACAGATGATGGCCCAGCTCCGTCATCTGTGGATGACACAAAGCAGACACATGTTGGTGGTCCCACACACTTGGCACATGTACCCTCCCCCCCCAAATGCAAAACAACAAATAGGGGATTATAAAACACTTACCTGTCCTTGTGCCTTCCTCCACGGAGTCATAGCCTGCGACCCCCTCCACCTGCTCCCTCTCCAGGCAGCGAGCAACCACCTCCTCCTCTGCGGTCAGGGTGACAGGACATGGGGGACCACCACCTGTGCCCCTCTCATACCTCCTGATGGAGGCCACCTTGTCTCTCACCTTGCGCCGCAGGTCATTAATTTTTTTTTGTATGTCCCCAGCAGTCCGGGTGGAGTAGCCCAGGACATTGACCCTGGCAGCAATGGACTCCAGGATGCCCTGCTTCCTCTCCCGGCTGGTCTTCCGGCTTTTTTTGCCATGGAGAAAATCATTATCCGTCTCCATTGCCGAAATGATGAGCGAGACCTCCTGTGCATTAAAATTCAGGTTCCTCCTCTCTCTGGGGGTAGCGGGAGCAGCCATCACAGCACAAAAGTATCTTCCCTGGGGTGGGGGGAAGCGGAAATACTTTTGCGCTGGAATGGCGTTTCCGCCAGCGCTTTTAAGCGCCCAGCGGAACGCATTGCGCTGACGTTTCCCAGGAAGTGGTGCCGACGGAAGTTGTGAGCATGCGCACAAGGGGGGCGAGTGGAGCCGCACTTACTGCGCATGCTCCGTGGATGATGCGCTGAACGTAAGCCTCTGCGCTGGGCTCCGCCCATCATTTACATATGATCACACCCACTTCCACTTGCGTCGGGTTACGGCAGCGCATTATCGTTACTCTGGCGCAAGTTTACGCGCAACTGCTATGTGAATTACAGGACTTGCGCTGAAAGGGTCTTCAGAGTAACGTAAATGAGAAGCGTTACTCCAGAGGAAAGATACTCTCATCTACCTGAATCTGGCCCACTGGGGCATTTTTCGAGCGTTATTACAGCGTTATTCGAGCAAAGCCTTATCTGCAATCCCAATGTGCTGGTAAAGCACCGATAAGACCCCAAAGTTTTAGGGGTTTTTGCAGTGCCTCGTGTGAAAGGGTAAGGGTTTTTTAAAGCGCTTTCAATTCATTTCAATGGAGAGGGGCGTTTTTGGAGTGTTTTTTTCAGCGCTCAAAAGCTGCTCCAAAGATGTTGCTTGCAGAACTCAGTGTGAAAAGGTCCATTGAGATGCATGGAGAGCGTTTTAATGAGCGTTTTAAGAGCGATATTTTTAATGCTAAAACGCTGTAAAAATGCTTCAGTGTGAAAGGGGTCTAAGAGGGGGATTCTACACTCATGGGGGTGCCTGTACTGATGAGGGGGGTCTGTACTGAGGAAGGGGGTCTGTTCTTAGTGAGGGCGGTCTGTACTGAGGAGAAGGGGGTCTGTGCTTAGTGAGGGGGGGGTCTGTACTGAGGGGGGGGTCTGTGCTTAGTGAGGGGGGGTCTGTACTGAGGGAGGGGGGTCTGTGCTTAGTGAGGGGGGTCTGTACTGAGGGAGGGGGGTCTGTGCTTAGTGAGGGGGGTCTGTACTGAGGGAGGGGGGTCTGTGCTTAGTGAGGGGGGGTCTGTACTGAGGGAGGGGGGTCTGTGCTTAGTGAGGGGGATCTATACTGCGGGAGGGGGGTCTGTGCTTAGTGAGGGGGATCTATACTGCGGGACGGGGGTCTGTAATTAGTGGAGGGGGGTCTGTACTGAGGGAGGGGGTCTGTGCTTAGTGAGGGGGGTCTGTACTAAGGGAGGGGGGTCTGTGCTTAGTGAGGGGGGTCTGTACTGAGGAGAAGGGGTCTGTGCTTAGTCAGGGGGATCTATACTGCGGGAGGGGGGTTTGTAATTAGTGGAGGGGGGTCTGTACTGCGGGAGGGGGGTCTGTGCTTAGTGAGGGGGATCTATACTACGGGAGGGGGGTCTGTGCTTAGTGAGGGGATCTATACTGCGGGAGGGGGGTCTGTAATTAGTGGAGGGGGGTCTGTACTGAGGGAGGGGGTCTGTGCTTAGTGAGGGGGGTCTGTACTGAGGGAGGGGGGCCTGTGCTTAGTGAGGGGGGTCTGTACTGAGGAGAGGGGGGTCTGTGCTTAGTCAGGGGGATCTATACTGCGGGAGAGGGGTCTGTAATTAGTGGAGGGGGGTCTGTAATTAGTGGAGGGGGGTCTGTACTGAGGGGGGACTATAGTTGGTGGGCAGAAGGGTGACACCAATTTTTTCTGCACCAGGAGACACCAACCCTAGTGACGCCACTGGTTAAAACCCTTTGCAGTAAGGTGAAAAAACGCGAGGGGTTACAACCCCTTTAATAAAGTCCATCGTGGTGGTTACTTTCACTTTTAAGATTTTACTTCTAAATTTAAAGCCCAAATATGGATTTACACGAATGCCCTCTGCAGAGGGTTGCTCCTGCAGGGTGATGATTTGTTTTACAAGCAGATGGCGCCATCTAGAGGTGATCTGGAAGAAGACTGCACTCCAGTGCTGGGCATTGCCCTCTTTTATCATAATGTCGGAGATAAGGAATAAACTGATGTGATGGTGAGAGAGGGGAATTCTGGGTACTGAAAGATATATATATATAAAGAAAACAAATGTATTCATCAGTTTAGACCGATACGTATTCTTCTACATTCATTTTGTTAAAAAAAAATCCCAATAAGCAGATATTGATTGGTTTGCGCAAAAGTTATAGCATCTACAAATTAGGGGATAGAATTCTGCCATTTTTATTATTATTTTTCACTAGTATTGGCGGCGATCTGCGATTTTTAGCGGGACTGTAGGGTTGCCACCTGTTCGGGACTCATGTGTCCGGGTTTCAGGCGGACTGAAACCCGGACACAACATTCAGACTGGGCTGTGGCTCCAACAAGTAACCAAAATAGTCTCACTCAAATCTGTTGCCACCCGGGAGCTACGGGCGGCTGTCTGGGGGCAGGTTCGGCGTCGCTGGGGGCAGGGTGATGATGTCACCCAGATCAATTTGGCCACACCCACTGTTTGGAATAGAAAAATTGGGACTTGTAGGGACTTTATAGGCACAGTAACACAAAAAAAAACATGTATAACAAAAAACACCGACTGTTTGCTGCGGCACGCTATGCGCACCACATTACTGCTCTCCTTGGGGCACCCAAAGGTTTCCCAGGCCGCTAAAGTAGTCGGGTTTGGCTTGAAGAAAAGGTGGCCACCCTACGGGACTGCGACATTGCGGCGGACAGATCGGATACTTGTGACACTTTTTTTGGGGACCATTCACTTTTTTACAGTGATGAGAGCTAAAAATAGCCACTGTATAAATGTCACTGGCAGGGAAGGGGTTAACTAGGGTCGCCATTGCAAATTCTCCTCTCTCCTGCCGCGAGATAAGCGTGGGGGGGGGGGGGGGGGGTCCCCTGCCGCAAGATTCTAAAGGTCGGGGGTCAAAATAAAAATGAAAAAAAAACGGGGGGTGAGGGGGACTGGGCCCCTGGGGACCATCGGGCCCCTTACAGGTGTAATGCCTGTACCCCCCTGATGGCGGTCCTGGGTTTAACAGTAGGTGGTGATCAAGGGGTTAAGTGTTCCCTAGGTGTGTTCTAACTGTGTGGGGGGGGGGGGGGCTGCCTTGTTTGCCTTGTTTACAAAGGCAGATCCCCGTTCTGCCTCTGTAAGGCCGCGTACACACGAGGGGATATGTCCGCTGAAAACGGTCCGATGGACCGTTTCAGCAGACATCTCCGCTCGTGTGTATGGGCTAGCGGACAGATTTCTCCACCCGACAGATTTCAAAGCATGCTTTGAAATCTATCCGGTGGGAATCTGTCCGCCCGACATGTCTGCTGGTTAGTACACTTACCAGCAGACATGTCGGCCCCCACCGCCGCCGCTCCGCTGCCGAATGGATTCGGCGCATGCGCGGAAGTGTTTTACTTCCTGGTGCGGTGACGTGGCGGTGACGCGGCGGCGTCAACGTCACCGCCGCGTCACCACTACGTCACCGCGCCGTCCGGCGGCGGGGAATTTGATCCGATGGTGTGTACACGCCATCGGATCAAACTCCCGATCGGACATATCCGATGGAAATGGTCCGCGGACCGTTTTCATCGGATATATCCGATCGTCTGTACGCCGCCTAATAGGCGATCGCGGGTTGCCGGCCGACATCAAGTTTGCCCGACCCACGGGCAGCTATGGCGATTTGCACAGGAGATAACGACAATGGCTGGTCGGCAATCGGTTAACCACTTTAGATCCGCCCCATTGTAGTTGTTTCACCGCTATAGAGTGGCACCTGTGCGCTGGATCACGGGCATTTTACATGGCACAGTGGTGACAATTGGCACAGTGGGGACAATTGATGGGCACAGTGGCTGCGTTTGATGGCATGGCATAGTGACTGCATTTGATGGCATGGCACAGTGGTGACAATTGATGGCACAGTGGCTGCGTTTGATGGCACAGTGGCTGCGTTTGATGTCACAGTGGCTGCGTTTGATGGCACAGTGGCTGCGTTTGATGGCACAGTGGCTGCATTTGATGGCACAGTGGCTGCATTTGATGGCACAGTGGCGGCGTTTGATGGCATGGCACAGTGGTGTAAATTGATGGCACAGTGGCGGCGTTTGATGGCACAGTGGCTGCATTTGATGGCATGGCACAGTGGTGCGAATTGATGGCACAGTGGCTGCATTTGATGGCATGGCACAGTGGTGCAAATTGATGGCACAGTGGCGGCGTTTGATGGCATAGTGACTGCATTTGATGGCATGGCACAGTGGTGCGAATTGATGGCACAGTGGCGGCGTTTGATGGCATAGTGACTGCATTTGATGGCATGGCACAGTGGTGTGAATTGATGGCACAGTGGCGGCGTTTGATGGCACAGTGGCTGCATTTGATGGGCACAGCGAGCCTGCAATTTTTTTTCTTCGTTTGCGCCACCCCAAAAACGTTGAGCACCAGCTGCCACTGTTCCGGGACACTGTATTGTCCTGGAATAAAGGTGCCCGGGACAGACCTTCAAAATGCAGGACTGTGCCGGGCACGTGGTCACCCTAAGCGGGAGCCCACCGATGATCAAGCAGAGAGGCAGAAGAATTTGCCGTGTTGTGTAATATGGACTGAGCTTTCCTGTTGCATATCATGCACTAAGTGTTTTGGGGCCCCAGCGGTGGTCACTGGATTATTATATATTTTTTTTAGATCTGAAGGTCAGAAATTGCCGGCAGGAACGCGGTTGCTGTTGGGAACGCCGATCGTTCTCTTTGAGGTCACGCAAGGACATGTGACTATAGCGGGCAGGAAGCGTGTTCCTCTACCTCTGTCATATGTAAGAACAGGGAGAGGGTGTCGGGCTGTGTGGGCTCCCCCTATAGGCAGATGATGGGCTCCGGGTTGCAGCTGGCACAGCCAAGGTCGCCTGCAGGCTCGCCACAGCTGACGGTCCCCGTTCGATCGGTGAGCTGACATGTCAGACAGAGGACAGCGAAGGATTGGATAATTAACTCTTCATGTTCTTGAAGGTCTGCAGCTGAAGATGTGGAAATCAGCCGTATTGCTTGTCTGGGGCTCATCCACATTAGACCCGTGTGCAGGGCCGTTTGAAGGAATTTGGGGGCCCCAAGCAAAATGGGGCCCCCAACCTATGTTCTTACTCCCCCCCCCCCCCAGTCCCTATGTTTTTCCATTCTCACCTCCCCTTCTTCCCTGTAGGCTGCTGCTATAGCGTGGCCGAGCTCCTCTTCCTCCTGTCAGTCCGGTGTTCTATCATTACGGGTCCCCAGCCCCCTATCAGATAGTGCCAGTCCGGTCACCGCGCGCGGTACAGGGGATTCAGTTTCCTGTGTTCCCTGCCGGACTGAAAGGAAGTGAGCACTCAGTGTGCACTTCCTGTCAGTCCGGCCAGGAACAGGAAACTGAATCTCCTGTACCGCGCGCGGTACCCGGTGGGACTGACAGGACTCCAGGAGGAAGGAAGAGGAGCTCGGCCACGCTACAGCCTGGGAAGGGGAAGTTGGGGGCCCCAGGCCAGCTCGGGGCAACGGCAGATCCAGGGGGGGGGGCAACAGGGCAATTGCCCCCCCCCCGAGGCAATCATGTCACATTGGCTTTAAAAAAAAAAAAAAAATGTTTTTTTTTTTTTTTTACCATTTTTTTTTTTAACTGCAGCCAGGCCCGGACTGGCCATAGGGCAAACCTAGCAAATGCCTGTACACCACCAACACAGCGCCAGATAGAGAGAGATCAGCTGGGGTATCATAGCCAGCTCTGACACTTCTCCCCTCCCCTTGCTGCCCCCACGGCCAGTTAGAGGAGAGGAGCTGCTTCTACTCCTCCCTCTCCTCTCTTCTTCTCCTCCCGTGTTTGCCCCGCCCACTCTCCCGACAGACACTGTTCTGCTGCTTAAGGAATGTGGGCGGGAAGATTCAAGCTTAGCAATCATAAAGGAAAGATGGAGTCTGATATCCATCCATCCATCCAGTCAGTCCCTCCTGCCTCTGAGTGAGTACTGAGAGTACTGTACACTGATGTATGGGGTGCCCTTCATTCCCTTCTCTCTCTTCACCTTTCTTTCTCTCTCTCTCTCTCTTTTTTCTCTTTTTTTCGTTTACACCCCCCCACCAGCTGCCACTGTAGATAGATAGATAGATAATAATCTATCTAGCTATCTATCTACAGTGGCGGCTGGTGCTCAAAATCTTTGGTGGGCGCAAATGAAAAAAAAAACAATTGCAGCCTCACTGTGCCCATCAAACGCAGCCACTGGGCCCATCAATTGTCACCACTGTGCAATGCCATCAAACGCAGCCACTGTGCCATCAAACACAGCCACTGTGCCATCAAACGCAGCCACTGTGCCATCAATTGTCACCACTGTGCCATGCCATCAAACACAGCCACTGTGCTATCAATTGCCACCTCTGTGCCATGCCATCAAACACAGCCACTGTGCCATCAATTGTCACCACTGTGCCATGCCATCAAACACAGCCACTGTGCCATGCCATCAAACACAGCCACTGTGCCATCAATTGTCATCTCTGTGCCATGCCATCAAACACAGCCACTGCGCCATCAATTGTCACCACTGTGCCATGGCATCAAACACAGCCACTGTGCCATCAATTGCCACCTCTGTGCCATGCCATCAAACACAGCCACTGTGCCATCAATTGTCACCACTGTGCCATGCCATCAAACACAGCCACTGTGCCATGCCATCAAACCCAGCCACTGTGCCATCAATTGTCATCTCTGTGCCATGCCATCAAACACAGCCACTGTGCCATCAATTGTCACCACTGTGCCATGCCATCAAACGCAGCCACTGTGCCATCAAGTGTCACCACTGTGCCATGCCATCAAACACAGCCACTGTGCCCTTCAATTGTCGCCACTGTGCCAATTGATGCCCCTGTGCCCTTTAATTGTCGCCACTGTGCCCATTGTCGCCACTGTGCCCATCGTCGCCACTGTGCCCATCGTCGCCGCTGAGCCAGAGGGGGCGGCGCTCCGGTGCCCTCTATAGACGCACTGCCGCTGTCTATCTATATCTATCTATCTATCTATTTATCTTTATCTATCTTCCTTCCTTCTCTTCTTTCTTTCTATCTTTATCTATCTTTCTTTCTTTCTTTATCTATCTTCCTTCCTTCCCTTCTTTATCTATCTACCTATCTATCTATCTATCTTCCCTTATTTCTTTATCTATATTTCTTTCTTTATCTATCTTCCTTCCCTTCTTGCTTTCTATCTTTATCTATCTATCTATCTATCTATCTATCTATCTATCTATCTATCTATCTATCTATCTATCTATCTATCTATCTATCCCTTCTTTCTTTATCTATATGTCTTTCTTTATCTATCTTCCTTCCTTCCCTTCTTGCTTTCTATCTTTATCTATCTTTCTTGTTTATCTATCTATCTTTCTTGTTTATCTATCTATCTATCTATCTATCTATCTATCTATCTATCTATCTATCTATCTATCTTCCCTTATTGCTTTCTATCTATCTATCAATCTATCTTCCTTCCTCCCCTTCTTTCTTTTTATCTTTATCTATCTTTCTTTCTCCCCCCCCTGGGCTGCTCAGTCTAAAATGCCCAGGCCTATTTTTTGTCCCAGTCCGGGCCTGCCTGCAGCTGCCGCTGCCGAGTCTCTCACTCTCTCTCTTATCACCAGGGCCGGTAGGCTGCCTGTCCTGAGGCTGCTTTGAGCTGTAGCTGACTGCAGCGCTCCCCTCTGTGTGTATGACAACCGGCATCTCTGGCTGTGTGTGAGAGATGGATCTGTGTTCGTCTGTGCTGCCTGTGCTAGACCTGCTTGTGTGATAGTAGATGGAGATGGAACACTGATTGAATCAGTGTTTTGTCTATCACACAAGCCCGTCTAGGGGGGACCTTGCTAGAGCACACTGCCCTGCTGAACACAGACCTACAGCTCCTGTTTGTTCCATGACACACATCGGGAGAGGAGATACCTGCTGTGTGTGATCGAGGTAATGCCATGGTGAGTGCCATGCACAATGTGGCGGCATTAATAGACAAAAGTGGGGCTGCATTAATAGACAAAGTGGGGCTGCATTTATATACAAAAGTGGGGCTGCATTTATATACAAAAGTGGGACTGGATTCATAGACAAAAGTGGGACTGGATTCATAGACAAAAGTGGGACTGAATTCATAGACAAATGTGGGACTAGATTCATAGACAAAAGTGGGACTGGATTCATAGACAAAAGTGGGACTAGATTTATATAAAAAGGTGGGACTGCATTCATATACAAAGGTGGGACTGCATTCATATACAAAGGTGGGACTGCATTCATATACAAAGGTGGGACTGCATTCATATACAAAGGTGGGGCTGCATTGATATACAAAAGTGGGACTGCATTGATATACAAAAGTGGTAGTGCATTAATAAACAAAAGTGGGACTGCATTAATATACAAAAGTGGGACTGAATTTTTATACAAAGGTGGGGCTGCGTTCATATGCACAGTGAGGCTGCAATGATGGGCACTGATGAGGCTGCATTGATCTCTTGTACCATGTCTTCAGTCTCTAAACATCCCTTGTACCATGCCTGCAGTCTCTCACCATCCCTTGTACCATGCCTGCAGTCTCTGACCATCCCTTGTACCATGCCTGCAGTCTCTGACCATCCCTTGTACCATGCCTGCAGTCTCTGACCATCCCTTGTACCATGCCTGCAGTCTCTGACCATCCCTTGTACCACGTCTGCAGTCTCTGACCATCTCCTGTACCACGTCTACAGTCTCTGACCATCTCCTGTACTACGTCTACAGTCTCTGACCATCCGTTGTACCACGTCTGCAGTCTCTGACCATCTCTTGTACCATGTCTGCAGTCTCTGACCATCTCTTGTACCATGTCTGCAGTCTCTGACCATCTCTTGTACCATGTCTGCAGTCTCTGACCATCTCTTGTACCATGTCTGCAGTCTCTGACCATCTCTTGCACCATGTCTGCATCCTCTGACCATCTATTGTACCATGTCTGCATTCTCTGACCATCTCTTGTACTATATCTGCAGTCTCTGACCATCTCCTGTACTACGTCTACAGTCTCTGACCATCCGTTGTACCACGTCTGCAGTCTCTGACCATCTCTTGTACCATGTCTGCAGTCTCTGACCATCTCTTGTACCATGTCTGCATTCTCTGACCTTCTCTTGTACTATGTCTGCAGTCTCTGACCATCTCTTGTACCATGTCTGCAGTCCCTGACAATCGTCTAGAAACTATGGGATAGATTTATGGCAGTTATACTTAAATATTTTTTACTAGTAATGGCGGCAATCATTGATTTTTTAGCGGTACTGCAACATTGCAGCGGACACATCGGACACCTAATTGAGTTCTGTAAGCAACACCTTATTTTCTGGCAGTGCCCCTCCCGAGACTAGACTCTGGATCCGCCCTTGGCTCGGGGCCCCAAGCATTGTTTGTTTTGCCTGTCCTGTAGTGACGAGCCTGCTCGTGTGTGTTACTGCAACACGCAGCAGAGTACCGTGCATGCGTGTGTTGCAATGCCAGTTAATTTTAAATGGCCGCCCAACACATGTCCAGAATGCAGCTGTGTTGCGCCAAACGCACAATGTGTGCAGAATAATGCAACAGGAAGGACTTTGGGTGCATTTCAGCCTTTAAATGCTCCCTGCCCCCCCTCTTCAGTCTTGCACAGTTGTCGCGGCTCCTCCTCCTGGACTGAAGCGGCTTCCTCTGAATTCGCTGCACACTGTGAGCTTCTCGCCATGTGCATGAGAAGCTGCAGCAAGACAGATAGAGCCCCGCCCTCATTTCCTGGCTGGAGGACGTCCAGCATCATCAAGCCCCTTTCTTGTGCAGCCTGACTGTCCCTGGCCCCGCCCCTTTTCATTTGTTGGATTTCAGTTCTATCAATCGTGGAAGCTCAGCGTCGCAAGTGGGCGTCACCTATGTAACAATTTGCAGTCTGATCACTGGGGGGGAGGGGAGACTAAGGAAATGCCTCCTCCTTCTATAAAGTTACAATGTACGGTATGATCACTGGGGGAGGGGAGACTAAGGAAATGCCTCCTCCTTCTATAAAGTTACAATGTACGGTATGATCACTGGGGGAGGGGAGACTAAGGAAATGCCTCCTCCTTCTACAAAGTACGGTATGATCACTGGGGGGAGGGGAGACTAAGGAAATGCCTCCTCCTTCTACAATGTACGGTATGATCACTGGGGGGAGGGGAGACTAAGGAAATGCCCCCTCTTTCTACAAAGTTACAATGTACGGTATGATCACTGGGGGAGGGGAGACTAAGGAAATGCTTCCTCCTCCTTCTACAAAGTTACAATGTACGGCAGGGGTGTCAAACTCCATTTCATTGTGGGCCACATCAGGATTACGATTGCCCTCAAAAGGGCCGGTTGTCTTTGTAAGATTAGATGTCCAGCTCATCCCCTCCCCCTTACATTAGATGTCAGGAGCCCCCCCACCATCAGAAGTTGAGTCCCCCACTCTCCCTTACATCGCAGTGCACCCCCCTTTCCTTAAGCTGCTGCTGGGAAGAAGCTGGATGCATTGCTTGAAAGCAGAAAGTACAGGGTCTGGAGGAGGACCAGAGGAGGGCTGGAGCTGCAGGAGAGGTGCGAGGGCCACATGAAATGGCCTGGAGGGCCGGATTTGGCCCGCGGGCCTGGTGTTTGACACCTGTGATGTATCAATGGTGGGAGGGGAGACTGAGGAAATGCTTCGTCCTGCCTGCAGCAGACTGATGACATCATCGCAGTTTAGGTGAAGTCACTGGATGGAGCTCAGGAGCGGCTTTGTAATGATAAAAGGTGGAGATTTTCTGTTACTGTGTATTTTGACAGGTCATCTTTAGGTTATTATCTATTGGGGGGGGGGCTCCAGTTCCTGGTCTGGCTGTACAATGGGGGTTTCTCACATACGGATGGGTGGGGGGGGGAGGGGTTGTCTGTCAATCTGGGGTGATGGTGCGGAGAACATCGGATTGGATTTTCATGCCTTGCTGGAGAAGGAATTGATGGCAGGACACAGGCAGGAGCTTGACTTTGCCCCCAGCCAGGGACATGGACGTCACCCCCGGGGGCCACACACTGTGCTCCAGTCTCAGTCCAACCCTGATGTGACCCGACCCAGACGCCCCCCCCTCCCCACCCCCGGGGCTCCGCTCTCCATCTGCTAATGTGTCCTGTCTGCAGGGGCCCCAGCTGAGCCCCCCCTGTGAAGGAGCCCTATGGGGGTGTCCTACCAATCAAAATACCAATACGTTTTATGCCTCCATTGCTGTGTGACCCACTTATCTCCTGCCAGCGCAACGAGCGCCAGCCGCGGGGATCGATCGCAACCGCCGAATGGCAGGACACCACACTGAGCAACGCAAACCTTCCCCCCGCCGCCGCCGCTAGTCAGCACAAAAATACAGAATGAATCGGTAATGCCGCGTACACACCATCGGAATTTCCGCTGAAAAGTCAGACGGAATTTTTTCACCGGGTTAATACGACCGCGTGTGGGCCCCATCGGACTTTTTTTCCGGCGGAGTTTAGAAAAAGAACATATTACAATTATTTTTTTTAAATCCTTTTGGAAATTCCGATCGGCTGTGTGCAACTCCAACGGAGAAAAAAAAAACGACGCATGCTCGATCCGATCGTGTGTATGGGTAGGGTGACCACATTTTCAAACTGCCATTCAGGGACACCCTCCCTTCCCATAAGATTGGCCCGGGGGGGGGGAGGGGGTTGGCTGTGTCAGTTTCATTCCTTTCAGTCACTGCCCTACTGACTGAAACTATCCACTACTCTACTGACACCTCTATTGCCCTACTGACTGACACCGGCCACTTCCCTACAGACACCATCAACTGCCCTACTGACACCAACCTCTACCTTACTGACACCATCCACTGATCTACTGACACCGTCCACTACTCTACTGACACCGCCTACTGATCTACTGACACCATCCACTGATCTACTGACACCGTCCACTACTCTACTGACACCGCCTACTGATCTACTGACACCGTCCACTGATCTACTGACATCTTCCACTGTTCAACTGACACCATCCACTGTTCAACTGACACCAACCTCTGCCCTTCTTACACAATCCATTTTTAAGGTTGTGTAAGTTTATATTTTTTAAGTTTTCCCTACTAATAAGCCTTGCTAGTTCATTTCCTTACAAAAAAACAGGGAGGCTGCCCTCCGGTGACCTTTGATCTCTTTTATGTTGTTCTGATAGATCTCCCCCCAAAGAAAATTGCCCCCCCCCCCTGATACAGTATATTGATGATAAATAATCAAATAATAATACTACTAATTATTCAACTATTCAACCCATTCTTTCTTTCTTCTTCCTTCTTCCTTATTCTTCCTCCTTCCTTCTATCTTCTTCATCCTTCCTTTTTTCTTTTTTCTCATTTCCTCTTTTCTTATTTCTTCTTCCTCCTGCCTTCTTTCTTCTTCCTTATTCTTCCTCCTTCTTTTTTTCTTCTCCCTCCTTCCTTCTCCCCTTCCTTATACTTTTTCCTTCTTCCTTCTTCTTTCTTATTTCTCCTTATTCTTCCTTCTTTTTCTTCCTCCTTCCTTCTTCCTTTTCCCCCTTTATTTTTTCTCCTTGTTCCTCCTTCCTTATTTCTTCTTCCTTATTCTTCCTTCTTCCCCATTCCTTCCTTTTTTCCTTATTCCTTCTTTCTCCTTCCTTCTTCCTTTTCCTCCTTCCTTCTTTCTACTTCTTCCTCCTTCCTTATTTCTTCTTCCTACTTCCTTATTCTTCCTTCTTCCCCATTCCTTCCTTTTTTTCCCTTATTCCTTCTTTCTCCTTCTTTCTTATTCCTCCTTTCTTCTTCCTTCTTTGTATTCCTCATTCCTTCTTCCTTTTACTCCTTCCTTCTTTCTTCCTTCTTTTTTCTTCCTTCTTTTTTCTTCCTTATTCTTCCTCCTGTTTTCTTTCTTCTTCCTCCTTCCTTCTTCCCCCTACCTCCTTCTTTTCTTCCTTCTTTTTTTTTCTTCCTCCTTTCTTCTTATTTTTTCTTCCTCCTTCTTAATTTTCCTCCTTCCTTTTTTTTCATTCTTTCTCCTTTTTTCTCCTCCCTCCTTTCTTCTTCCTCCTTCCTTGTTTCTTCTTCCTCCTTTCTTCTTTCCCCTTTCTTTTTCCTCCTTCCTTTTATTTCCTCCTCCTTCCTTCCTTCTTTCTTTCTTCCTCCTTCTTCCTTCTTCTTCCAAAATAAAGGGAGGCGGTATAATTGCACCCACTATTAATACTATTAAAATATATATATATAATAATTATTATTTCCACGACTACTACAAAGAATGTATTAAAAATAATAATCATGATTATCGATACAACTCTTTATACTATTAAAAATAAATAAATATGTATAATAATTAATTCAACTATTTCTACTAGTACTAAAAATAATAAAAATAATGCTAATAAAAAAAATAAGAAAATTGTGGCGTATGCGAGGATTTTGGGGTTGCACCAGTCTGATAATAATCCTCCAGCCAATGTGTGTGTGTGTCTTTAATGCCGATGAGTGTTGATCTCCTCGGAGGGTGTGAATGTTTCCACTCCATTCATTTGTTTCTTGTGTCCCAACAGCGGTGACAATGCAACCTTTGTGGCGTCCTGGGGGGATAAACACCGTCTCCAATGGCAATGGCTTATTTCCAGATCCACCAATCAGCAAGCAGCGACAGCCCGGGAGGACCAGGCGCCTGAATATAAAGAGAGAAGCCTGAGCCCCCCCACCAGAAAATGTGCAGAGTGCACCCTGAAAGATGGAGAGGACCCACCGACCTCACCCTGGCTGGGGAAGGCAATGCCTGGCCTTACTCACCATTGTGATCATCACTGTGCAAGCAGGTAAGTGGACTGGACTAGTGCAAGGGCAGGGGGTTGATATTGAGTCTAACTGCAGTAGCCTGTAGCAACCAATCTTCTCAGTTTAAAACTGTCAGAAGATAACTTCTGATTGGTTGGCACGGATCGCTCATTGCTGCTTGCACCCTACAAGTGTGGTGGTGCTGAGCGCATTAGTTCTACACTGTATAGTCTGCAGATTACCTATCACTCTTTTACATAATGTGAAAAAAAAAATCCATCTAATTTAACCAATAAAAATGTATTACATTTATTTAAAAAAAAATGTATTTATATTAAAAAAAAATGTATTTATAAAAAAATAAATAAAATAAAAAACTTATATATACAGAATCCTACACCTACCCATATCCTCTATCCAGAGGAAGAAGAAAAAGAAAAAAAAAAACACTACAAGGCATGGCAATATTTTCTGAGGTTTTAAAATAATTTATTAATATTTGTATTATTATTATTGTTATAAAAATATAGAATTAGGGAAAAATTCAGAACAGGCAAGAGACCGCGAGATTCTATGCTATATGTAAAAAAATATCTCCTTGAGGTGCTATTGCTATATGTGCATCTTCTTTAGCTTTTTATTTCTTTTTATTTAATACCCACACATTTTTTTTAATTTTACAGTCATTTTTTTTCTCAAATTCTTTTCCTTGGAGGTGCTATGCTATATGTGCTATATGTGCATTATATGCATCTTCTTTAGCTTTTTATTTATTTTTATTTTATACCCACAACATTTTTTAAATCTTACAAATTCTTTTCATTGGAGGTGCATTTTCTCCTTTTTTCTTTCTGTTTTTTTTTTTTTTTTTACTTCTTTTCTTTTATTTAAAATTTGCAGGGAGATAAAATGTTTTCCAAGAATTTTGTTCTCTATTTCTTTTCCCTTGAGGTGATTGATATATATATACTTGTATTGTTGCAACTTGCACCAATATATATATTCCCGTGTTTAGGTTGAGTGATGAATTTAAAATGGTGTAAATCATTTTTTAAACCAAATATATAGTGCAAATGGGGTTGCTGCTCTGCATATGTATATAGAGCGCTACCCAATATTCAATGTTAGTGCTAATCTCATATGAATAATTATATCAAATAAATAAAAAATAAATGAAATAAAACAGAAAGTACACATAATGCACATATATATAAAATAATGTAGAATATCAAACACATATACTGTATCAATTGTATCAAATATATATATATATATATATATACACTTTTGTGGATATTTGATGCAATTGATATATGTGTTTTTGTATTCTACATTATGTTTATATATGTGCATTATGTCTACTTTCTGTTTTATTTAATTTTTTTTATTTTTTTTACTTTTTTTTTTTAAAAAAATCTCTTTTTTTATTTAAAATTGTAATGCCCACCAAAAATGCAAATTTTTTCCAGTATTTTTTTCTCAATTTTTTTTATTTATTTACTCTATCCCAGGAGGTCTCCAAACTTTCTAAACACAAGGCAAGCCTACTGTCCTTCAGACTTTAAGGGGGCCGGACTGTGGCCACCAGGAGAACAAAATCCCCCAGTACTTGTGTCAGTGGGAGAAATAGTACCCCATCGTTGGTATCAGTGGGATGAATTGTGCCCCATCCTTGGTATTAGTGGGAAGAATAGTGCCCCATCATTGGTATTAGTGGGAAGAATAGTGCCCCATCGTTGGTGTCAGTGGGAGGAATTGTGCCCCATCCTTGGTATTAGTGGGAAGAATAGTGCCTCATCATTGGTATTAGTGGGAAGAATAGTGCCCCATCGTTGGTGTCAGTGGGAGGAATTGTGTCATCCAGCCTGAAGGAGCAAGAAAGCACCTCGCTTTCACAAACGCATGTGAAGTGTCCTCTGTCATTTTAGGAGTATTGGTACAAAATGATCTTGTTACTGCAAAAGGCTTATTTTCATTATTATTTTTTAAATACAGTCTAATAAACGTAAAAAAAAAAAATGCACAATATAATTTTGTTGTCCTATGTGTGTGGTATGCCATCACAATATGTCTTTATAACATATGATCTAGCAGCAGAAGTGCAGATTGTTCTTCAGTGACCTTCTTCCTTCCTCCTTCCTTCCTTCTTTTTTTCTACTTCCTCCTTCCTGCTTCCTTCTTCCTCCTTCCTTCTTTCTTTTTTCTTCTTCCTTCTTTCTGATTTCTCCTTTTCTTATTTCCTTTTTTCTTCTTTCTTCTTTCTCCTTCCTTCTTTCTTCTTCCTCCTTCTTTCTTTCTTTCTTTCTTTCTTTCTTTCTTTCTTTCTTTTTCTTTCTTATTTCTCCTTTCTTCTTCCTCCTTCCTTCTATCTTCTTCATCCTTCCTTTTTTCTTCTTCTTTCTTTCTCATTTCCTCTTTTCTTATTTATTCTTCCTTTTTTTTTTTTTTCTTCGTTCTTGCTTCTTCCTCCTTCCTTCTCCCCCTTGCTTCTTCTTTTTCCTCCTTACTTCTTCCTCCTTCTTCTTTCTTATTCCTCTTTTCTTCCTCCTTATTCTTCCTCCTTCCTTCTGTTTCTTCCTTCTTCCTTTTCCCCTTCCTTCTTTCTCCTTTTTCCTTTTGTTTCTTCCTTCTTCCTTTTCTCGTTCTTTCTTCTTCCTTCTTCCTTATTCTTCCTCCTTCCTTTCCCATTCCTTATTTTGTTCCTCCTTCCTTCTTCCTTCTTCTTTCTTATTCCTCATTTCTTTTTCCTTATTCTGCCTTCTTTTTCTTCCTCATTTCTTCTTCCTTTTTCTCCTTCCTTCTTTCTCCTCCTTCCTTCTTTTTCCTTCCTTATTCTCCCTCGTTTCTTCTTCCTCCTTCCTTCTTCCCCCTACCTTCTTCTTTTTCCTCCTTCCTTCTTCTTTTTCCTTATTTCTCATTTCTTCTTCCTATTCTTCCCCCTTCCTTCTTTTTCTTCCTTCTTCCTTTTCCTCCTTCCTTTTTTTTCCTTCGTCATCCCTTTTTTTTCTTCTTCCTTTCCCATTTGTTCTTCTTTCCTTCTTCTTCCTCCTTCTTCTTTCTCATTCCTCATTTCTTCTTCCTTATTCTTCCTTCTTTTTCTTCCTCATTCCTTCTTCCTTTTCCTCCTTCCTTCTTTCTCCTCCTTCCTTCTTTTTTCTTCCTAATTCTTCCTCTTTTCTTCTTTCTTCTTCCTTCTTCCCCCTACCTTCTTCTTTTTCCTCCTTCCTTCTTCTTTTTTCTTATTTCTCCTTTCTTCTTCCTATTCTTCCCCCTTCCTTATTTTTCTTCCTCCTTCCTTCTTCCTTTTCCTCCTTCTTTTTTTTTCCTTCTTCATCCCTTTTTTCTTCCTCCTTTCTCATTTCTTCTTCTTTCCTTCTTCTTCCTCCTTCTTCTTTCTCATTTCTTCTTCCTTATTCTTCCTTCTTTTTCTTCCTCATTTCTTCTTCCTTTTCATCCTTCCTTTTTTTCTCCTCCTTCCTCCTTTTAAATTTTTTTGTTCCCTATTCTTCCTCCTTTCTTCTTTCTTCTTTCTCCTTCCTTCTTCCCCCTACCTTCTTCTTTTTTTCTCCTTCCCTCTTCTTTTTTCTTATTCCTCCTTCCTTCCTTTTCCTCCGTCCTTCCTCATTCTTCCTCCTTTCTTCTTCCTTCCTTCTTCTTCCCCCTTCCTTGTTTATTCTTCCTCCTTCCTTTTTTTCCTCCTTCCTTCTTTCTTTCTTCCTCCTTCTTCCTCCTTTCTTCTTCTTCCAAAATAAAGGGAGGCGGTATAATTGCACCCCCTAGTGGTGTTCTGTATATCTCAGCATACAGTTTTACACAAATTTTAATTGCAAAGAATTGTCAGTTGTCAGACGAAGTCCTTTAACAAGCTCAATGAAGGAGATGTAATTCTATCAGAAGCACACAGTAGTTTTTTTATTTTTATATTCTTTTTACATTGTTCCGCCTGAGTGTCCCCCCGGGATGGGATTAGCCAATCAGCTCATTGTGTTGTATTGCCAACAGTTTCAATGCGTTTTGAAAGGACCTGGAAAGGGTTCCGTGCGTCTCTTTGGGTTTTGTTTCGCTGCCTCCCCGGGATGAGACCTTCAATGGGCCTTTGTCAGGTTCTCCAGTTGACTTCTAAAGGCGGACTGTAGGCGAGCGGAAGAGCGCAGGAGGGGGGGCCGGGGGTCCCGTCTTCTCAGAGAGGCCGCCATTGAATGCCATCGGTCGCTGGGCTGTGAAGCCTTTTTTATGTTGTCACTGACAAGACGCAAATGAGACTCTGAAAGAGACGGCGTCGAGGAGATTTGTGTGGCCGGCGTATTGTCTGCGCATCAAAATAACACCAAACAGTCCTGGAAACATTCCGAGAGGGGCGCCGCCGCGTCCCCGGAGGGGGAATCCGGTATAAACAAAAACAAATAAATAACTAAAGTGTATCTAAAGCTCATTTAAAAAAAAAACAATACTGGATGAAGTGGGGCAGGGCTGGCACCCCGGTCAGGTTTGTATAGCTATGAATGTGGCCCAAAAAAACAGTGCCCCATCATTGGTGTCAGTGGGAGGAAAAGTGCCCCATCATTGGTGTCAGTGGGAGGAAAAGTGCCCCATCATTGGTGTCAGTGGGAGGAAAAGTGCCCCATCATTGGTGTCAGTGGGAGGAAAAGTGCCCCATCATTGGTGTCAGTGGAAGGAATAGTGCCCCATCATTGGTGTCAGTGGGAGGAATAGTTCCCATCATTGGTGTCAGTGGAGAGAATAGTGTCCCATCATTGGTGTCAGTGGGAGGAATAGTTCCCATCATTGGTGTCAGTGGAGAGAATAGTGTCCCATCATTGGTGTCAGTGGGAGGAATAGTGTCCCATCATTGGTGTCAGTAGGAGGAATAGTGCCTCATCATTGGTGTCAGTGGGAAGAATAGTGTCCCATCATTGGTGTCAGTGGGAGGAATAGTGTCCCATCATTGGTATCAGTGGGAGGAATAGTGCCCCATCATTGGTGCCAGTGGGAGGAAAAGTGCTGCATCTTTGTTATCATTTGGAGGAAAAATTGCCCCCCCCCCTCATTATTGGTGTCAGTGGGAAAAATAGTGCCCCATCATTGGTGTCAGTTGGATAAATAGCGCCCCATCATTGGTGTCAGTGGGGGGAATAGTGTCCCATCATTGGTGCCAGTGGGAGGAATAGTGCCCCATCATTGGTGTCAGTGGGGGGAATCGTGCCCCATCATTGGTATCAGTGGGAGCAAAAATGCCCCCCCCCCTCATTATTGGTGTCAGTGGGAAGAATAGTGCCTCATAATTGGTGTCAGTGGAAGGAATAGTGTTCCATCATTGGTGTCAGTAGAAGAAATAGTGCCCCATCAATGGTGCCAGTGGGAGGAATAATGCCTCATCATCGGTGCCCCATGGAAGGAATAGTGCCCCATCTATGGTGCCAGTGGGAGGAATAGTGTCCCCCCTCATTATTGGTGTCAGTGGAAGAAGTAGTGGCCCATAATTGGTATCAGAGGGAGGAATAGTGCCTCATCATTGGTGTCAGTGGAAGGAAAAGTGCCCCATCATTGGAGTCAGTGGAAGGAATAATGCCCCATTGTTGGTGTCAGTGGGAGTAATAATGCCCCATTGTTGGTGTCAGTGGGAGGAAAAGTGCCCCATCATTTGTGTCAGTGGCAGGAATAATGCCCCATTGTTGGTGTCAGTGGGAGAAAAAGTGTCCCATCATTGGTGTCAGTGGGAGGAATGGAGCCCTGTCATTGGTGTCAGTTGGAAGAATAGTGCCCCATCCTTGGTGACTACCTCCTTTTGGTAAAAATACTTAGATTGACAAACGACTGCTATCTTCTTCCTTCTGCAGCTCACAAGTCCTCCGATGTCGGGAGTGACACCTCCAGCACCCTCCTCAATCACTCCTCCATGCTCATCCAACGCCTGCAAGAACTGCTGCAGTATGGGAACTCCACGGACGCCACCCTCCGCATCCGCACCCCCGGCTCCGACGAGGTGAAGGTCATACAAGCCCACCAGCTGCTCCTCACCCTGCAGAGCGACGTCTTTGAGGGACACTTAGCCAACCAGAGCGTGGTGACCCTGCAGGAGCCGGCTGACTGCGCCATCCTCTTCGAGAAATTTATAAGGTAAATTTACAGATTTTTTAACCACTTCAGCCTCCGGAGGATTTGGCTGCCCAAAGACCAGGGCCACTTTTTGCGATTCGGCACTGCGTCGCTTTAACTGACAATTGTGCGACGTGGCTCCCAAACAAAATTGGCGTCCTTTTTTTCCCCACAAATAGCGCTTTCTTTTGGTGGTATTTCATCACCTCTGCGGTTTTTATTTTTTGCGCTATAAACAAAAATAGAGCGAAAATTTTGAATAAAATTCAATATTTTTTACTTTCTGCTATAATAAATATCCCCAAAAATATATAAAAAACTAATTTTTTCCTCAGTTTACGTATTCTTCTACATATTCTTGGTAAAAAAAAATCGCAATAAGCGTTTATCGGTTGGTTTGCGCAAAGGTTATAGCATCTACAAAATGGGGGATAGTTTTATGGCATTTTTATTAATATTATTTTATTGCTGCTGCCTGGGGGTCCCGGGCACTGGGGTTCCGACTCTCTTCTCTCTGCAGCAAGCAACTAAGTCTCAGCCTCAGCAGGCAGCCGCCCCGCCGCTCCGTTCGCACATAGTGTCACACACTCCTGAATGAATGGAAGCAACCAAACATTCATTGATGGGCGCTGGTGAGGCGGCATTTGATGGGCGCTGGTGAGGCTGCATTTGATGGGTGCTGGCGAGGCTTCATTTGATGGGCGCTGGCGAGGCTGCATTTGATGGGTGCTGGCGAGGCTTCATTTGATGGGCGCTGGCGAGGCTGCATTTGATGGGCGCTGGTGAGGCTGCATTTGATGGGCGCTGGTGAGGCTTCATTTGATGGGCGCTGGTGAGGCTGCATTTGATGGGCGCTGGTGAGGCTGCATTTGATGGACGCTGGTGAGGTGGCATTTGATATGCGCTGGTGAGGCTGCATTTGATGGACGCTGGTGAGGTGGCATTTGATGGGCGCTGGTGAGGTGGCATTTGATATGCGCTGGTGAGGCTGCATTTGATGGACGCTGGTGAGGTGGCATTTGATGGGCACTGGTGAGGTGGCATTTGATATGCGCTGGTGAGGCTGCATTTGATGGGCGCTGGTGAGGCTTCATTTGATGGGTGCTGGTGAGGCTTCATTTGATGGGCGCTGGGGAGGCTGCATTTGATGGGCGCTGGTGAGGCTTCATTTGATGGGTGCTGGTGAGGCTGCATTTGATGGGCGCTGGGGAGGCTGCATTTGATGGGCGCTGGTGAGGCTTCATTTGATGGGTGCTGGTGAGGCTTCATTTGATGGGCGCTGGTGAGGCTGCATTTGATGGACGCTGGTGAGGTGGCATTTGATGGGCACTGGTGAGGTGGCATTTGATGGGCGCTGGTGAGGCTTCATTTGATGGGCGCTGGTGAGGCTTCATTTGATGGGCGCTGGTGAGGCTGCATTTGATGGACGCTGGTGAGGTGGCATTTGATGGGCGCTGGTGAGGTGGCATTTGATATGCTCTGGTGAGGCTGCATTTGATGGACGCTGGTGAGGTGGCATTTGATGGGCGCTGGTGAGGTGGCATTTGATATGCGCTGGTGAGGCTGCATTTGATGGGCGCTGGTGAGGCTTCATTTGATGGGTGCTGGTGAGGCTTCATTTGATGGTTACTGGTGAGGTGGCATTTGATATGCGCTGGTGAGGCTGCATTTGATGGGCGCTGGTGTTTCTGCATTTGATGGGCGCTGGTGAGGCTGCATTTGATGGACGCTGGTGAGGTGGCATTTGATGGGCACTGGTGAGGTGGCATTTGATGGGCGCTGGTGAGGCTTCATTTGATGGGCGCTGGTGAGGCTTCATTTGATGGGCGCTGGTGAGGCTGCATTTGATGGACGCTGGTGAGGTGGCATTTGATGGGCGCTGGTGAGGTTGCATTTGATGGGCGCTGGTGAGGTGGCATTTGATGGGCGCTGTTTAGGCTGCATTTGATGGGCGCGGGTGAGGCTGCATTTGATGGGCGCTGGTAAGGTTGCATTTGAAGGGCACTGGTGAGGTGGCATTTGATGGGCGCTGGTTAGGCTGCATTTGATGGGCGCGGGTGAGGCTGCATTTGATGGGCGCTGGTGAGGCTTCATTTGATGGGCGCTGGTGAGGCTGCATTTGATGGGCGCTGGTGAGGCTGCATTTGATGGGCGCTGGTGAGGCTGCATTTGATGGGCGCTGGTGAGGCTGCATTTGATGGGCGCTGGTGAGGCTGCATTTGATGG
Source organism: Rana kukunoris (assembly GCA_029574335.1). NCBI lineage: Eukaryota > Metazoa > Chordata > Amphibia > Anura > Ranidae > Rana > Rana kukunoris. The sequence goes on from CM056060.1 coordinate 149,764,203, forward strand.
ACGCTGGTGAGGTGGCATTTGATATGCGCTGGTGAGGCTGCATTTGATGGACACTGGTGAGGTGGCATTTGATGGGCGCTGGTGAGGTGGCATTTGATATGCGCTGGTGAGGCTGCATTTGATGGACGCTGGTGAGGTGGCATTTGATGGGCACTGGTGAGGTGGCATTTGATATGCGCTGGTGAGGCTGCATTTGATGGGCGCTGGTGAGGCTTCATTTGATGGGTGCTGGTGAGGCTTCATTTGATGGGCGCTGGTGAGGCTGCATTTGATGGACGCTGGTGAGGTGGCATTTGATGGGCACTGGTGAGGTGGCATTTGATGGGCGCTGGTGAGGCTTCATTTGATGGGCGCTGGTGAGGCTTCATTTGATGGGCGCTGGTGAGGCTTCATTTGATGGGCGCTGGTGAGGCTTCATTTGATGGGCGCTGGTGAGGCTGCATTTGATGGACGCTGGTGAGGTGGCATTTGATGGACCCTGGTAAGGTGGCATTTGATGGGCGCTGGTTAGGCTGCATTTGATGGGCGCGGGAGAGGCTGCATTTAATGGGAGCTTCATGGGGTATACATGGGCAGAACAAAGGGGATGGGGTCAGGGGTGGAGCCAAGGGGGGTGCCTAGGGTGTCAAAAATCCTTGCACCAGCACCCACAGCGACCAATCAGAGCCCATCTTGGACTTGACATGGTGAATTTTGATTTGTTGAGATACAATTCTAACTTTTCTTCTCCGATCTTCATGCAATAATCTATCTTTGTCCTTTTTTAGGTATTTTTACTGTGGGGAAATTTCCATCCAGTTAAGCCAAGCCATCGCGCTTCATCGGCTGGCCAGTAAGTACCACGTTCCCGCTCTTCAGAGGGGCGTCACGGAGTATATGAAGACCCACCTAGCGAGCGAGTCCTCCCAGGGCCACGTGGTGAGTTGGTACCATTACGCAGTAACCATGAGCGATGAAATCCTTCAGGAGAGCTGCCTGAAGTTTCTGGCCTGGAACCTTTCCACGGTGATGAGCAGCGGCGAGTGGACGGCGGTGAGCGACAACCTCATGGTGTCCCTGGTGAAGCGCTCCGACCTGGTTCTGCAGAGCGAGCTAGAACTGTTCAGCGCCGTGGAAGAGTGGATCACGAAGAGCAACCCAAACGCGTCCATCATCGAGAAGGTTCTGAGATCCATCAGGTATCCGATGATCCCGCCGAACCAACTCTTCCAGATGCAGAGACAGTCGGGCCTACTGGCCACCTACCAGAGCTTGATCCAGGACCTTCTCTTCCAAGCCTTCCAGTTCCATTCCTCGTCCCCGCTACATTTCGCAAAGTATTTCGACGTGAACTGCAGCATGTTTATCCCTCGTAATTACCTGTCTTCATCTTGGGGTTCCCAGTGGATCATCAACAATCCGGCCAGGGATGACCGCAGCTTTAGCTTTCAAACCCAACTAGGGCCAAGCAACCACGACTCCAGCAAGAAGATTACTTGGAACGCACTTTTTTCTCCGCGCTGGCTTCCCGTCAGCCTCCGGCCGGTCTACTCGGAATCCGTGTCCAGCTCTTCCCAATCCAACCGCCTCGAAGAAGGGAAACCGCGGCTGGTCGTGACTTCGGCCATGAGCGGTCTAGATTTTGCCGGCGTTACGTTCCAGAAAACCGTGCTCGTTGGAGTGAAGAGACAGCTTGGCAAGGTGTTTGTGAAGCACGTGTACAGCGTCCACCAGAGCACCGACGAAGTGTCCGACTTCCTGGCCCACGCCGACCTGCAGAAACGCACTTCGGAATATCTGATCGACAACTCTCTGCATCTCCACGTCATCATCAAGCCCATCTACCATTCCCTCATCAAGGCCAAGTGATACAGACCCGGGGGGCCCCCTAACCTTGCCATATGGCCACCATTATGGTACTTGAACCTACCGCCGTGGCGGGGATCTAGAATTGCTGGACAAGCCACACAGAGAGTTTGTTTGACCACCGTGTAGCAATAAAAAGGATCTACAGATCTTCAACTGTCTACTGGAATGGGTTTTAGAGTCTGGACTAGAAAAATCGGGAATACCAAGCCAATGCAATCCGAGGATCGGTCACCAACGATCAGCGGCTGAAGCCGGCTTTAGAAGAATAGGCCATTGTTCTCCACAATTCACCAAACCCCTTTTCTCATCTTAAGCTCATCACTTTAAGCCAGGGGTCTCCAAACTTTTTACACAAAGGCCCAGTTTATTGTCCTTCAGACTATAGAAGGACTGAATTGTGGCCAGTGTGAGTAGAAAATTCCCGGTGCTTGGTGATCAGTGAATGTATAAAAGAAAATACACCGTGTCTGTGGCCTATAGGAGGAGGAATAGTGCCCCATCATTGGTGTCAGTGGGAGGAATAGTGGCCCAGCGTTGATATTAGTGGAAGGAATAGTGCCCCATCTTTGGTGTCGGTGGAAGGGATAGTTCCCCATCATTGATATTAGTAGGAGGAATAGTGCCCCATCATTGGTGTTAGTTTGAGGAATAGTGCGCTATTGTTAGTATCAGTGGGAGAAAATGTGCCCCATAATTTGTGTCAGTGAGAGGAATTGTGTCCCATCATTGGTGTCAGTGGGAGGAAATGTGCCCCATCATTGGTGTCAGTGGGAGGAAATGTGCCCCATCATTGTTGTAAATGGAAGGAAACGTGCCCCATCATTGGTGGCAGTGGGAGGAAATGTGCCCCATCATTGTTGTAAATGGAAGGAAATGTGCCCCATCATTGTTGTAAATGGGAGGAAATGTGCCCCATCATTGGTGGCAGTGGGAGGAAATGTGCCCCATCATTGGTGGCAGTGGGAGGAAATGTGCCCCATCATTGGTGGCAGTGGGAGGAAATGTGCCCCATCATTGGTGTAAATGGAAGGAAATGTGCCCCATCATTGGTGGCAGTGGGAGGAAATGTGCCCCATCATTGTTGTAAATGGAAGGAAATGTGCCCCATCATTGTTGTAAATGGGAGGAAATGTGCCCCATCATTGGTGGCAGTGGGAGGAAATGTGCCCCATCATTGGTGGCAGTGGGAGGAAATGTGCCCCATCATTGGTGTAAATGGAAGGAAATGTGCCCCATCATTGGTGTCAATGGAAGTAAATGTGCCCCATCATTGGTGTTAGTGGGAGGAATAGTGCCCATTATTGGTGTCAGTAAATGGAATAGTGCCCCATTTTTGGTGTCAGTGGGAAGGATAGTTCCCCATCATTGATATAAGTGGGAGGAATAATTCCCCATTGTTGGTGTCAGTGAAAGGAATAATTCCCCATCATTGGTGTCAGTGGGAGGAGTATTGCCCCATCATTGGTATCAGTGGGAGGAATAGTGCCCCATCATTGGTATCAGTGGGAGGAATAGTGTCCCATCATTGGTATCAGTGGGAGGAATGTCTCATTGTTGGTATAACTAGGAAGAAAAGTGTTCCAAAATTGATATCAGGAGATGAAAGTATGCTCCATTGTTGGTGTCAGTGGAAGGGAAAATGCCCCATTGTTAGTGTCAGTGAGAGGAAATATGCCCCACAATTCATGTCAATGGAAAGAATGGTGCCTCATTGTTGGTGCCAATAGAAGAAATAATGCCTCACATGAATGAAAGGAATAGTGTTCCAAGGGAGGGTAAAGGCAGGCAAAGGGCCACATCTGGCCCACATCCCGCAGTTTGAAGACCACTCATGAAAGGGGCGGTGACAACCCCTGAAACGTATTGGCTTGTTATCCTGGATTTTTTAAGACTAAATAAATATTTCCAGCCTCTTCCACCATTGGTGTTGCTTCCTTGTTTCCTCCAAATCCTGGTCCTTTCCTAAGGGGCTTTCAAGTTCCCGAGTTGCCCAACCAGAGCCGTTGGGTAATAGACTCCGCCCACACATCATAATAGGGACCAACAGACCCTCCTATCCGCTCTGTCCGAAGAAAACTCATCCAGGCTGCTTCTTCAGGGGCCATCCATTCTTTTAGAATACCCAAGGCAAACCTGTCATGATAGAAGTATGGGGGGGGGGGGGGCATTGCTGAACCCCTAAACATTATGCCGTTCTTCAGCTCTCTACACCAAAAATCTTGAGGAGAATTTGTAAAATTGCCAAAATTGTAAACAAAATTGGGTTTATTTCAGGACTCCAACCGTGACTGGTACGCTGTATGGCTGTTCGATTCGCCATTTAGATCAGGGGTCTCCAAATTATGGCTTGGGGGCCACATCTCGGGGCCACATCTGACCAGCAGGTGGTGTCAGTTTTCTGGATGTGCACTGATTGAGAATTGGAGGACTTTGATGGGGACCCTAATGTAAGGGAGGACTTTGATGGGGACCCTAATGTAAGGGAGGACTTTGATGGGGACCCTAATGTAAGGGAGGACTTTGATGGGGACCCTAATGTAAGGGAGGAATTTGATCTGGACCCTAATGTAAGGGAGGACTTTGATGGGGACCCTGATGTAAGGGAGGACTTTGATGGGGACCCTAATGTAAGGGAGGACTTTGATGGGGACCCTGATGTAAGGGAGGACTTTGATGGGGACCCTAATGTAAGGGAGGACTTTGATGGGGACCCTGATGTAAGGGAGGACTTTGATCTGGACCCTAATGTAAGGGAGGACTTTGATGGGGACCCTAATGTAAGGGAGGACTTTGATGGGGACCCTGATGTAAGGGAGGACTTTGATGGGGACCCTAATGTAAGGGAGGACTTTGATGGGGACCCTAATGTAAGGGAGGACTTTGATGGGGACCCTAATGTAAGGGAGGACTTTGATGGGGACCCTAATGTAAGGGAGGACTTTGATCTGGACCCTAATGTAAGGGAGGACTTTGATGGGGACCCTAATGTAAGGGAGGACTTTGATCTGGACCCTAATGTAAGGGAGGACTCTGATTGGGAATCTGATGTCAGGGATGAATCTGATGGGGACCCTAATGTAAGGGAGGACTTTGATCTGGACCCTAATGTAAGGGAGGACTCTGATCTGGACCCTAATGTAAGGGAGGACTCTGATTGGGAATCTGATGTCAGGGATGAATCTGATGGGGACCCTGATGTAAGGGAGGACTTTGATGGAGAACCTGATATAAGAGGGGACTCAGGTGAGGATAACTCTGAAAGGACCCTAATGTAAGAGGGAAGTCTGATGGTGACCTGATGTAAGGGAAAACTCTGATGGGGACCATAATGTAAAGGGCGACTTTGATGGGGACACTAATGTAGGGGAAGACTTTGATGGGGACCCTGATGTAAGGGGACACTCTGATAGGGATGAATCTGATGGGGATCTTGATGTAAGGGGACACTCTGATGGGCATGAATCTAATGGGGACCCTGATGTAAGGGGACACTCTGATAGGGATGAATCTGATGGGGACCATAATGTAAAGGGCGACTTTGATGGGGACACTAATGTAAGGGAAGACTTTGATGGGGACCCTGATGTAAGGGGACACTCTGATAGGGATGAATCTGATGGGGATCTTGATGTAAGGGGACACTCTGATGGGCATTAATCTGATGGGGACCCTGATGCAAGGTGACGCTCTGATAGGGATGAATCTGATGGGGATCTTGATGTAAGGGAACACTCTGATGGGCATTAATCTGATGGGGACCCTGATGCAAGGGGACACTCTGATAGGGATGAATCTGATGGGGTCCCTGATGTAAGGGGACACTCTGATGAGGCTGACTCTGATGGGGACCCTGTTGTAAGGGAAGACTCTGATGGAGACCCTGATGTAAGGAAGGCCTCTGATAGGAATTGGGAGGTAAGGGAAGCCTCTGATGGGGACCCTGTTGTAAAGGAGGACTCTGATGGGGAACCTGATATAAGAGGGGACTTGGATAGGGATGACTCTGATTAGGAGGGAAATCTGATAGAAACCTGCTGTAAGGGAAGACTCTGATGGGAACCCTGATGTAAGGAAAGACTGTAATGAGCACCCTGATGTAAAGGAAGACTCTGATGAGGACTATGGTGGGAACTCTGATGTAAGGAGGATTCTAATGGGGACCCTAATAAGAGGGGGGATTATGAACAGGAACCTAATATAAGGGTGCACTTTAATGGTGATGACTTGGAATAGGAACCCTAATGTAAGGGAAGACTCTGGTGGGAACCCTGATGTAAGGGAAGACTCTGATGGGGACTCTGGTGGGAACCCTAATGTAAGGGAAGACTCTGGTGGGAACCCTGATGAGAGGGGGGATTATGAACGGGAACCTAATATAAGGGTGGACTTTAATGGGGATGACTTGGAATATGGACCCTGATGTAAGAGGAAAATCTGATGGCAACCTGATGTAAAGGAGGACTTTGATAGGGACTTTGATTTAAGGGTGGACTCTGATAGGGGTCCTTGATGTAAGGGGGGACTCTAATGGGGACCCCAATGATAGGGGGGGATTCTTAACAGGTCCCAGATATAGGAGTGGACTCTAATAGGAATGACTTGGATAGGGCCGTTGATGTAAGGTGGGGGACTATGATGGAATCACTGACGTAAAGGGGACTCTGGTGGGGACCCTAATGTAAGGGGAGAACCATAAACGTAGACCTCCTCCTCCCGATGAGGGGGCTAGCAGACATTTTTCACTCCAAAACTCCCACAATCCTCCATCCAGAAGAATCACCAAAAATTTCTTTATTTCAATTCATCTATATAAAAAGACAACAGACAGGAAAAATAAAATAAAAGATTAATACAAACATACAAAGTGACTTGAGACACAGACATCGAATGATCCGAAATACAGATTCAGTGACGCCTCCCCGGGGATAGGGGGCGCAATACAAGTGCTTGTTCTGATCAGTCTCTCAGTGCCGGTTAATGAACATAGATTCTAAGATGAGGTGAAAGAAAAAGTGATTTGTAATAAATGGCTTTTGTCTGATAAACGGTGCGATTTCCTCAACAAAAGTGCGCCGGGGTGATATGAAATAATGTGTCCATTGAGCGTGTTATTATTCAGGGCCCGTTCACACCGATACGCGGTGCGGGAAAAAGCAGGGGAACGCGCTGCCCTTGCTAAACGTGCATGAGTGCTATGAATTAACGGCACCGCAAACACAACGTATTCGCGGCCACCAAACCGCACGGGTTTGGCGCAATTCTTAAAAGTTTTGCCTGTCCCTTCTTTCCGCCCCTCCTGAAGTTTCCTGCAGGAATCCTGTAGTGGGTGGAGCCTGCTGGCCCCTCCCGCAGTTCTGCGCTCTCTCTCCTTGTGCAAGGGGACTGATCTTGTCTGCGCCCCTCCCTTAGTTTTCTGCAGGAAGCCTGTAGTGGGTGTAGCTGGCTGGGCCCCTCCCACAGCTTTGCTTTCTCTCTCCTTATGCAGGGGGACTGGTCTTGTCTCCACCCCCTCCTGTAGTTTCCTGCAGGAAGCCTGTAGTGGGTGGAGCCAGCTAGGCACCTCCCACAGCTCTGCGCTCTCTCCTCGCACAGGGAGACTGGTCTTGTCTTGGTTTCCTCCTGTAGTTTCCTGCAGAAAGCCTGTAGTGGGTGGAGCCAGCTGGGCCCCTCCCAGAGCTCTGCCCTCTCTCCTTGTGCAGGGGGACTTGTCTTGTCTCCGCCCACTCCTGTAGTTTCCTGCAGGAAGCCTGTAGTGAGTGGAGTCTGCTGGGTTCCTCCCACAGCCTCCACCCCCTCCTTGTTGCTAGGACATTGCTAAGACACTCCCTGCCACACCAGGGCTTTTTAGATAAAGGTGAATTATGCCTTTAAGATGACTCTGTGGCTGTGTATCAGAAACAATGGAGGGGGGGTGTGCCGGATATACAAGGCACTATTACTGAGCTGGTTGCTAGGATGCAGGCGAACGGCCTGCACAACCCTATTGGTTGCTAAGGTGCGGGCAGGACAGGAAGTGATCAGAAAACGATGAAAAGAAGATGAAAATAAGTTAGTGGGTGACCGGGTCCAGCACCTGCGGACAAAAGGAAAACTGCGCCCGCTGCCATGTTGCTAACACATGATGCCCCCCCCCCCCCCCCCAGTCCTGTCCCCGGAGGCAGCCTCAGTTCACCTACGCTGGGCTGGAACGTTCCGTTCGTGCGTTCTGAGATGCTGATCACAGATATTCACAGTAAAATCGTTGCATAGTAATAAAAAAAAGAGGGCTTGTGCGCACGGCGGTCCGCAGGGCCAACTCTCCCGAGTTATTTTACAAATTAAAAAGGAAGGCGGGGAGTAGAGACATTTGCATAGTTATTTTGGGAGGGGGGGGGGGCCTAATTAAACAAAAATTTAGTCACCCAAAAAAAAAAAACACTTTCTCTATCCCTTGTTTGCACCATGGCCGGATTAGGGGGGTGCTCGGGTAGGTGCCCCCAAGATTTCAGTTGTGCTCCACCTCTGCCTGCCAGCAGAACCCCTGTCCTCCGCCCTGCCAGCAGTGACCCCTGCTTTCTGCTGTGACCCCCCTGTCTCCTGCCCTGAGAGCAGTGGCCCCTGTCCTCCGCCCTGCCAGCAGTGACCCCTGCTTTCTGCTGTGACCCCCCTGTCTCCTGCCCTGAGAGCAGTGACCCTGTCCTCCGCCCTACTCACCCCTTTACATTACGCTGCTGACCCCTGTGTTCCGTCCTAAGGACTCCTGTCCTTTGCCCTGCAGACTCCTTCCCTCCACCCTGCAGACCACATATAGTGCCCTTCTGTTCTCTTTTCTCTGCCCTGTTAGCAGTGACCCCTGTCCTCCACCCAGCTGACCCCTGTACACTGCCCTTCTGACTCCTGTTTTTCCCCGCTCCCTGAGGACTCCTGTCCTCTGCCCTGCAGAGCCCCCGTCTTCTGCCAGGCAGAACCCTGTACACTGCCCTGCTGGCTCCTTTCCTCCGCCCTACTGACCACTGTACATTATGCTGCTGACCCCTTTGTTCAGCCCTTAGGACTCCAGTCCTCTGCCCTGCAGAACCATGTACACTGCCCTGCTGACTCCTTTCCTCCACCCTGCAGACCCCATATAGTGCCCTTCTGTATCCTTTTCTCCACCCTGTTAGCAATGACACCTGTCCTCCACCCTGCCGGCGCCTGTACACTGCCCTTCTGACCCCTGTTTTTCCCCGCTCCCTGAGGACTCCTGTCCTCTGCCCTGCATAACCCCGTCTATTGCCAGGCAGAACCCTGTACACTGCCCTACTATTTCCTTTCCTCCGCCCTACTGACCCCTGTACATTACCCTGCTGGCCCCTGTGTTCCGCCCTAAGGACTCCAGTCCTCTGCCCTGCAGAAACATGTACACTGCCCTGCTGGCTTCTTTCCTCTGCCCTGCGACCCCATATACCATCCTTCTGAACCCTTTGCTCTGCCCTGCTGACCCCTTCCATCTGTTCTTTGGTTCCGAGTACACTGCCCCGCTGGCTACTGTCTTCTGTCCTGGGGTTCCCTGTACACTAGGGTGACCACGTGTCCCGGCATTTTGCAGGTTTGTCCGGGGTAACTTTATTGCTGGACAATACAGTTTCCCGGAATTAAACCAACACAACCCCCCCCCCCCCTCCCCGGCCGATCTGATGCTCCCAAAATAGGCCGCCACATCACCGCTTTACTCACTGACAGTACTTGTCCTGGAGGAGCACAATCCCCGCCCTCTTCCTGTGATTGGAGAAATCATAAATCCCGCCTCTTGTGTCCAATCACTGTGCTGTGATTCGTTACAGCACAAGCTGATTTTTGGGAAGGAGGGTGTCCCTGAATGGTAGTTTGGAGATGTGGTCACCCTACTGTACACTGCCCTGCTGACCCCATACATGGTTCTTTATTCTCTTTTTCTTACATGGTTTTTCTGACCCCTGTACACCACCCTGTTGCCCCTGAACGCCACCCTGTGGTTCCCTGTATACAGCCCTGCTGGCCCCTGTCTTCTGTCCTGGGGTTCCTTGTACATTGCCCTGCTGACCCCATACATTGTTCTTCTGACCCCTGTACACCACCCTTCTGCCCCTGAATTTTGCCCTGTGGTTCCCTGTATACAGCTCTGCTGGCCCCTGTCTTCTGTCCTGGGGTTCCTTGTACATTGCCCTGCAGACCCCATACAATGTTCTTCTGACCCCTGTACACCGCCCTGCAGCCCATGAATGCAGCAATGTGGATCCCTGCATACAGCCCTGCTGACCCCTGTCTTCTGTCCTGGGGTTCCTTGTACACTTCCCTGCAGACCCCATACATTGTTCTTCTGACCCCTGTGCACCGCCCTTCTGCCCCTAAACGCAGCAATGTGGTTCCCTGTATACAGCCCTGCTGGCCCCTGTCTTCTGTCCTGGGGTTCCTTGTACACTGCCCTGCTGACTCCATACACCCTCCTTCTGACCCCTGTACACCACCCTGCAGCCCCTGAATGACCCCTCTGTGGTTCCCTGTATACAGCCCTGCTGGCTCCTGTCTTCTGTCCTGGGGTTCCTTGTACACTGCCCTGCTGACTTCATACACCCTCCTTCTGACCCCTGTACATTTCCACACAACCAATGGTCTCTGTACAGTGCTCTACAAACCACTGACCCTATCCCTTGTCCTTCTGACCCCCTGTACACTGCCCTACTGACCCCCCATCCTCTGCCCAGCTCACATTTTGTACTGCACCCCACATCAGATCCAGCCTCGGTTTGCACACAGAGAGGGTGAAAAATATGTTTTTACAGAGATAAATAATTATCATTTTCTTAAAAAAAAAGAAAACATGGCGTAGGAGAGGTGGGGCTGCGAACGACCGTGCGCCCAGCCTAACAGTATAATAGACCCTCCAAAGGCATTTCTCAACCCAGCAGCTCCCCGTATTGTAGATCAGAGTTCAATGATTGCAAAAGTCTCAGTCAGTATCCATGCCGACCCCCAGCCCAGCCCCCGCTCATTGCATATCTGATATTTAAGGGGGATTGATTTTCGGAGTAGAAATCAGCACTTAGATTACAAAACACATTATGAGATCATTTTTGAATTGGCGCCTATAGGAGCGCCTGCACTGCAGGTTACAGGTCAGTTCCTGTGTTGCAGATACTGATGTCGCTAGTGGAAGAATACAGAGAATATAGAGATGAGGGGCCGGCGTTGGGTCAAACTGCATTGTGTGTCGTGGCTGTTTTGTCGTCCAATAATACAGAGGTAGGACCTGTTCCGCTGTGGGCCCCGCCCCCTAACACCAACGATGTGCATCTATGGACATCGCAATAGAAGGTATGCAGACCGGCAGCCTAAACTGTTTTATTTTTTTTAACTATTTCCCATTAAATAGTCTATCCTCACCACCAGTTTCCAATGGATAATCTATCCTCACCACCATTTCTCAATGGATAATCTATCCTCACCACTGGTGTCCATTGGACAGTCTGTCCTCGCCACCAGTTTCCATTGGATAAATTATCCTCACCACCATTTCCCAATGGATAATCTATCCTCACCAATGGTTTCTATTGGATAAATTATCCTCACCACCATTTCCCAATGGATAATCTATTCTCACCAATGGTTTCTATTGGATAAATTATCCTCACCACCGGTTTCCATCGGGTAATCTATCCTCATCATAATTTTCCATTGGATAATTTATCCTCACCACTGGTTCCCATTGGATAATCTATCCTCACCACTGGTTCCCATTGGATAAATTCTCTTCATCACCAGTTCCCATTGGATAATCTATCCTCGCCACCATTCCCCAATGGATAATCTATCCTCACCAATGGTTTCCATTAGATAAATTATGCCCACCAACGGTTTTCATTGGGTAATCTATCCTCATCATCATTTTCCATTGGATAATCTATCCTCGCTACTGGTTCCCATTAGATAAATTATCTTCACCACCAGTTCCCATTGGATAATCTATCCTCACCACTGGTTCCCATTGGATAAATTCTCTTCACCACCAGTTCCCATTGGATAATCTATCCTCGCCACCATTTCCCAATGGATAATCTATCCTCACCAATGGTTTCCATTGGATAAATTATCCTCACCACCATTTCCCATTGGATAATCTATTCTCACCACTGGTTTTTATTGGATAATCTATCCTCGCCACCATTTCCCATTGGATATTCTATCCTCACCACTGGTTCCCATTGGATAATCTATCCTCACCACTGGTTCTCATTGGATAAATTATCCTTACCACCAGTTCCCATTGGATAACCTATCCTTGCCACCATTTACCAATGGATAATCTATCCTCACCAATGGTTTCCATTAGATAAATTATCCTCACCACCGGTTCCCATTAGATAAATTATCCTCACCAATGGTTTCCATTGGATAATCTATCCAATGGAAAATAATGACACGGATAGATTATCCAATGGGAACCAGTGATGAGGATAATTTATCCAGTGGTAACGAGTGGTGAGGATAGCTTATCCAATGGAGAATAGTGGTGAGGATCGTCTATCCTCACCACTGAGTCACAACTGGATACATTATCCTCATTACTGGTTCCCATTGTATAACCTATCCTCACCATTATTTCCCATTGGATAGTCTATCCTCGCCACCATTTCCAACTGGATAATCCATCCTTTTTACCATTTCCCATTAAATAATCTATTCTCAATACTGGTCCCCATTGGATAATCTATCCTCGCCACCATTTCCCTTTGGATAACCTATCCTCAGCGCTTGTTCTGGTGATAACCATATTATTTTGGATTTCCCAGTGGTCACCAGGACCAATTAATCTCCCCAATGGGGACACAGACAGCAAAAAAAAAAAATCCTTTCCTGTTATATCAAAAATAAAATTTGTTGGATATCCTTTAAGAATTCGTCTTTCGCAGGCTGCCAAGTAGTCAATTTTTTTTTTTTAGGTCACTCTAAATCTCTATTTAATTTTTTATTAAATCAAATTTATTTTAAACTAATCTCTGTCTCATTCTTTAATTTAATTGAATGTAACTTAAATTAATCTCCATTTAATGCTAATTAAATGGTCCCTTTTCGTATATTCACTCCCTGCCACATAAATGGCGCAGAGGCCACAGCAAAAGAAAAGGCGGGGAGAGAGGGGAAGCAACCCCCTAACACCCAGCATTGGTCAGTGACCGTCCAATAGAAGCAGCTTAAATTAGCGTCATACTGAAATCTTGCTGAAGAAGATACAAAGGATTTAGCCCCCCGTGGAGTCCAGTGCACGTTGGTAGAAAAAATTTAGCAAATTTACGTTGAAAGGAAAAATTGTCTCGTACAATTGATTTTGTAGAAGAGTGGAGCCTCTACAGGAGGTTTGTAGTAACTCACCCCCCGCCCAATAAACTTTGGTCCTTGTGCATTCCTGCTGTACCAATGTCCAAGGAACGGTCATTTATAATGAAGGTGGGTTATGGGTTAGAGTTCAAGGGTGGTGGTCACCATGGGTCAACCGCCATCTGCTCCTGCCAGCACAGTACCACCCCACATGAAGGGAAAGGCCGCGGCCATGATTCACCGGATTGGAGGTATAACAGTAGCCTCGATACAGGCACTCCGTAGATTGCTGCATTGACCTCGTCTGTGCAGTACCGACGCTGTCCGGCTCGCCTTCTTAGCTCTGACACTTCACCATGTGGGCAGCCTGAGGTCCCTGTGTCCCTTTCACCTCCTTAGTGGCCTCGTTGCAGTCACTGAGGGGCAAGTTAGAGTCTTAATACCTGTCGGGTAAGGAATGAGGGGCGTACCCTCCAGAATAACGATCCAATACCGATTTATTGATACTGCTAGAATTAAGTCGTTCTGAACCCTCAAAGTCAGCTTGGTTCCATCAACGCTCGGCCAAAACTCCAGGCCCCGTTTTTCTTGGCTGTACTGCTTACGTACCGACCACCACCGCCTAATATTTCCGAACCTTCATCTCTTTGCCGGTTACGCTGGCGGCGTTGGAGTTGACGTAGTTGAATCGCGGGCGCTGGTTGGAGGTTTGCTTCTTCATGTTGACTGGGGGGTTGGGCTGGGACCCCGTTCCCTGGTGGTCCGGCTGTTTTCCTGGTCCTGTATGGATTGAGAAGAGAACATTGTGAGTTGGTGAGTTGTTGGACTTTCTTAGGCCTATTAGCTGATAAGTCACAGGAACCAACAACCAATGGGCTTGTAATAGATGTGTTAATTGGGTGCAAGGCACTGGTACCCTAGCAGCCCATGTGGCTACTATAGACCCAGGGCAGGGGGTTGGATGAGGGACAGAACATGTATGAGTAAGGCTGACCCCTCCGACCTGGCAGCAGCTTGGAGCATAGTGACGGTAGAAGGTGAATCCTTATTAGTTGATTGGTTTGGGACATTGGACCCCAAACTGCAAACCAGGGACTAGATCTGTCCCTTTGCTTGCCTTTATACAGTCCTTGGCACACTACTCCTCCGACTGACACCAATGATGGGGCACTTTTCCACTGACATCATCAATGGGGCATTATTCCTCACACCAATGATGAGACACTATTTCTCCCACTGACACCAATGACGGGGCACTATTCTCCCTACTGACACCAATATTGGGGCACATTTCCTCCCCTGACACCAATGATGTAGCAAATTTCCCCCCTGACACCAACGATTGAGCACAATTCCTCCCACTGACACCAATGTTGGGACAATATTACTCCCACTGACACCAATGATGGGGCACATTTCCTCCCACTGACATCAGTGATGGGGGACATTTCCTCCCACTGACACCAATGATGGGGGACATTTCCCCCCACTGACACCAATGATGAGACACTATTCCTCCCACTGACACCAATAATATTGCGCTATATTAAGATACCTCTCAACTCAACTCATCTCAACTCACTAATGGGACACTATTCTTCCCACTGACACCAATGATGGGACACTATTCCTTCCATTGACACCAATGATGGCACACTATTCCTCCCACTGATATCAATGATGGGGCACTATTTCTCCCATGATGGGGCATTTTCGACTCCCTCCGGCAACAGTCTGTCCCCTTAAAACCTGAAACTGGCCCTTTGTTTAGAAAGTTTGGCGCCCCCTGGCCTAGGATGACTGCATCTTGTAAATTTAAGGAAGATCTGATTTTGTTATGGCTTCTGTATCATAAACAGGTGCCATGTTATGACAGCGAAAGGAGCGGCAGCAGACTTATAAGCTCATCTCTTGGTCACTCTGCTCTCTCCTCAATGCAGCATAACTGACTTGCCTTGTGTGCCGCTTCTCCCTCCCCCAGTGTGAGCTTTGCTGTACTGCAAGAGGCTGATTCCAGGTCACATTTTCGGTACTTACATTGCTTGTATATGTAATAAATAGATTTGATTAGTGATTACAGAGCTGCTATGTTGGTGCCTCTGATACCTGCCCCCGAGGTCACTCACCCGTCTGGTTCTGTGGTAGTCTGACCTGCGCTATCGGCAGTGCGACCTTCCCCGGAGCGCGGCCGTTTCCTCCCTGAGGGCCGTTCGTCTGGATCTTGTGCTCGGAATTGCTCTCCAGGATTCTGTTTCGGGAGGGATGGTTCTTCGGTCGGATCAACTGCAGAAGCACAAAAAAATCCGTCATTAAAGGGGGAATCCCCCAAAAATTATCTTTGTATTTAGGGGCGGAGCCTGGTGGACAGAGGCCGCCCCTGACTACATTATGTGTCCCAGACTCCCAATAAGGGTCACGGCAGTGCATAGACCCGGGAACTCAGCAAAGGGATGGTGGGAACCCCTCATAATGGGCACAACAAGTGTACAGAACCAGGAACTCAGCACAGGGATGGTGGGAATCCCTCATAATGGGCACAGCGAGTGTACAGACTCGGGAACTCAGCACAGAGATGGTGGGAATCCCTCATAATGGGCACAGCAGGTGTACAGAACCAGGAACTCAGCACAGGGATGGTGGGAACCCCTCACAATGAACACAGCGGGTGTACAGACTTGGGAACTCAGCACAGGGATGGTGCAAACCCCTCATAATGGACACAGCAGACGGACAGACCCAGGAACTCAGCACAGGGATGGTGGGAACCCCTCATAATGGGCACACCAGGTGTACAGACCCGGGAACTCAGCACAGGGATGGTGGAAACCCCTCATAATGGGCACAGCATGCGTACAGACCCAGGAACTCAGCACAGGGATGGTGGGAACCCCTCATAATGGGCACAGCAGGTGTACAGACCCGGGAACTTAGCACAGGGATGGTGGAAACCCCTCATAATGGGCACAGCAGGCGTACAGACCCAGGAACTCAGCACAGGGATGGTGGGAACCCCTCATAATGGGTACATCAGGCGTACAGACCCAGGAACTCAGCACAGGGATGGTGCAAACCCCTCATAATGGGCACAGCAGGCGTACAGACCCAGGAACTCAGCACAGGGATGGTGGGAACACCTCATAATGGGCACAGCAGGTGTACAGACTCGGAACTGACCTACTCCTGAAATTGCTTGTTCCCTGGCTGTCTATGCAACCCAGAAAAAGTTTTGAGATCAGGAGAGTCAGTGGGAAGTCAGGACAAACCTAAAGGCCTCGGGATCTGAGATATCATTCTAAATCCCACCATTCTTCAACCCTTACCCCCTGGCCGGTGACCTCAAAGGACCGCGACCTCTTTTTCCTGCGTTTCACCTCCAGGGTCTCCTCCCTCTTCTCCTGCTTCTGGGTCCCTTTCTTTGGCACGGGCTGCCAGTATCCTGGAGAATCCCTCCCGTGGTTTCCTCCCACCAGCGCCACCACCATCTCCCCGGTGCTGGTGGAAAGGTTATCTTCACTGGCGGCGTGGTGGAGTGGCGAGGCAGGCACCCGCTGGTCTCGGAACGGGTTGTCCTCGCTCTCGCTCAGCGAGTGGACGGACAGGTTGCTTCTCTCCTTCATCTGCTGGAGAGGCTGGAGGCGGTCGCCCTCGATGACCCGGGAACGCCGTCCGGCTGCCTTCACCGAGATGTTTTTAATACTGCTGAGGATCTCCTTCTTTTCTGTAATAAAAAGTCACACAAAATGAATAGGCGATAAGCAATGGGAGCTTGGGGGACGGGCTCCTGAACATGTGATTGGGAGGTTAATCCCGCCCATGAGGTTCTTACCATTCCTTACTCCATCCAAAGCATAATAAAAAAAACTAAAATAAATTTGGCTTTACATACAGTACATGTTCATTTCCTTTTGAGCACTGTGGCTGATGTTCTGCTGTAACCCCCACAGGACAGGAAAGTCATAGCACCTCCCCAAAAAATGTATTCAGTGGGTGGGGGCTTTGACACTGTAATATTTTCCTGCTACTTACCTTTGCGTGTTAAAGCGACCTTATTGATGCCTTCAGGAGAGGAGTTGATGTACTGGCTCATGCTCACCAGATTGCTCCGTGGGAATGACTGCAAAAGTAGAAAATGTAATTATAGTGGAACTCCGGGCAAACGAAAAAGCCCACCATCTAAGACCACTGGTTCTCAACCACCAGGCCATAGCCTCCCTCCTCCTGGGCATGCAGGCCCCTAAACTACCACCGTGCCACTCAACCTCCCACAGTGCCACCCAACCTCCCACAGTGCCACCCAACCTCTCAAAGTGCCTCCCAACCTCCCACAGTGCTACCCAGCTCCAACAATGTCTCCCAGCCTCTCACAGTGCCTCCCAGCCTCTCACAGTGCCTCCCAGCCTCACACAGTGCCTCCCAGCCTCACACAGTGCCTCCCAGCCTCACACAGTGCCTCCCAGCTTTACACAGTGCCTCCCAGCCTCACACAGTGCCTTACAACGTCACACAGTGCCTCCCAAATTTCCACTGTGCCTCCCAAAGTGCCTTACTGCAACCCAACCTCCAACAGCTCCCACAATGCCTCTCAACCTCCCACACTGCCACTTAACCTCTCAAAGTGCCTCCCAACCTCTCACAGTGCCTCCCAACCTCCCACAGTGCCACCCAGCTCCAACAATGCCTCCCAGCCTCTCACAGTGCCTCTCAGGGTGCCTTCCAGCCTCTCACGGTGTCTCCCAACCTCACATAGTGCCTCTTAACTTCTCACTGTGCCTCCCAAACTGCCTCACTGTGCCTCCCAAACTGCCTCACTGCAACCCAACCTCCAACAGCTCCTCACAACCTCCCACAATGCCTCTCAACCTCTCACAGTGCCTCCCAAACTGCCTCACTGTGCCTCCCAAACTGCCTTACTGCAACCCAACCTCCCAACCTCCCACAGTGCCATTCAAACTCTTAATCTGCCTCCCAACCTCTGAACATGCCTCCCAACCTCCCATAGTGTCTCCCAACCTCTTGCAGTGCCTGCCAACCTAGTACTCTGCCACCTAACCTCTCAAAGTGCCTCCCAACCTCCCACAGTGCCACCCAGCTCCCACAATGTCTCCCAACCTCTCACAGTGCCTCACAACCTCTCAAAGTGCCTCACAACCTCTCACAGTGCCTCACAACCTCTCACAGTGCCTCACAACCTCTCACAGTGCCCCACAAACTGCCACAGTGCAACCCAACCTTCAACAGCACCTCACAAACTCCAACAGAGCCTCACAACCTCCAACAGAGCCCTCAAGAGCCCTCAGTATCCACCAACTCCCCCCCCCAGTGCCTCTGAGCCTCACGCAGTGCCCCCTAAATTGCTGCCAAGCCTTTAGGCCCCATTAGTGCCCCTAACAGTGTCCTCCAGCCCAGCCCCCACAAAAAACTCCATGCAGACACGGCACTGGTACTCCTGTTGCAGGGAGGATTTTGCAAGATCCTCAGCCTTTTCCCCATGCATTTGTCTTCCTGAGATCAAATTTCTACCAGTAATGTCCTGCACTAACCTACCTGGAAAGGGAGCAGCATGTCTACAAAGATGCCTGGGGTGCAAGGATTTTATTTTTTTGCGGCCTTGGCCTAATCACATGATCATGTAGGCAGACCATCCCACTCAGAGCAGACAAATGAGCATACCTCCCAACGAAGTTGTTGAGCGGGGGGGGGGGGGGGGTGTTCCGCAGATGCGGGAGGGGGCCCTCGGAATCACGGGACTCTAGCCCTGATCGGGGGACTGCGGGATTTACCGTGAATCGTGGGACAGTCCCGCGAAATCCGGGGCGGTTAGGAGGTATGAGGGAATGCAGGGAGTGGGAGGGGTGATGGATGCAGGGATTGGGAGGGATGAGGGGATGCAGGGAGTGGGAGGGGTGCAGGGAGTGGGAGGGGTGAGGGGTGCAGGGAGTGGGAGGGATGCAGGGAGTGGGAGGGGTGCAGGGAGTGGGAGGGGTGAGGAATGCAGGGAGTGGGAGCGGTGAGGGGATGCAGGGAGTGATGAGGGGAGTCTCAACACTATTTATAGTTCAAGAGACAAGAAACCATTTCTCCTTTTTCTGCTTCAGTTCTCTGTACAATAAAAAAAAGTGGACCTTTATATAAAGCAAACCCCATGCTGCTTCCAGGAACTCTCTATAGCATAATTTTTTCCCTAAAAAAAAATCACAAGACACAAGAGGCAGAGCTTGTACCAAAGGGCAATACCATTCTAGTGTGCCTAGGTCTCCGCAGAGGCTGTGTGCTGGGGAAGGGGAAGCTGGGGGCAGAGTTATCTACAGAGGCCTCCCAGGAGGAACACATTCGTTTTCTGCAGCTTTAGGAGATCTCTGTGCTCCAAAACAGACACATTACAGCTCAAAATCTCAGCTCTTCTTTCAACGGCAAGTGAAATCCAAACCACTTACCTCCTTGCTGACCATCCCGTTCACGTGAATTGGAGGTGGAGTCACCACTGTGGAATTCTTAAGGTGACGGGCACGGGGGCTGGTTTTAAACACTTTATTGGTATCACTGTTGAAAGAAAAAGGATCGATAGGTGTGCTTAAAACCTCCTATTCATGTTATAACTGCAGGTAATGTACATAGAAAGCTCAAGAAAATGGGCGTCATTCACAAAAATAACACAAAGGAATGAGCTCCTTATAAGTGACAGTTCATTTCGGCTGACAGTTATTTTCAAGTCCAATGAGATTTGAAAATTACACAGATTAATTAATCCTTGTTCCATCCTGTCCAAGGGTGACAACACTGCTCCTCCATACAGTAGACATGTGCAATTAGTTTTCATTCCGAATTCGTTTTTTTAACGAATTTCCACAAATTCGGAAATATCCGAATTAACGAAAACCTTCGTAAATTTGAAAACTCTAAATTCGATAATTCAAAAATGAATGAAAATTCAAAAGAATGAATATAACTAATTATTAATAACTTAACTAGTTAATTATAGGTATTAGATTTTTTTTTTCAAATTTAGCTGTGAAAGTAATGAATACAAATTAATCTGAAATTATGAATTTTCCGAAATAACGAATTCCGCATCTAAACAAATGGAACGTAACGCATTAATAATAATAAATAACAATAATAATAATAAAACATTTTTATTATTAATTTGTTTTCCGTTCCATTTGTTTAGATGCGACAACATTCATTATTTCGGATAATTTGTAACTCGTTCACCAACAGCCAAATTTGAAAGGAAATTCCAATAACTATAATTTAATAGTTAGTTATTATGAGTTAGTTAGTCAGTCAGTATGTTGATTTTCCGGATTTCGGATTTTCTAATTTTCTAATTTCCAAATTTTTGAATTTCCAAAATAATCTAAACGAATGGAGCGTAAAAAAATAATAACAATAAATAACCATAAAAATAAAACATTTTTATTCTTATAATTAATTAATAATTTGTTCCATTCCGTTTGTTTAGACATTTGACATTCATTATTTCAGATAAATTGTAACTTATTTGTTAAAGGTGCCTAACAACCAAATTCGAAAAGGAAATTCCAATACCTATAATTTAATAGTTAGTTATTATTTAGTTAGTTAGTATTTCTATTTTCCGGATTTTGGATTTTTGAATTTCCGAAATTTGAATTTCCAAATTTACGGATTTTCGAATTTCCGAATTTTTTTGAATTTCAAACTTAAAGGATCACTAAAGGATTTTTTTTTTAGCTAAATAGCTTCCTTTACCTTACTGCAGTACTGGTTTCATGTCCTTATTGTTCGTTTTTGCTTTGAAGTTGCTGCTCTGTTCTCCACACTTCCTGCTTGTCTGTTTCCTTATAATCACAGTGCTGGGAGCTTTCTCACGGTGGTCTAAGCTGTCATTACTGTGTGTCTAAAACTTCCCAGAACTAATCAGATTCATTTTAAAAACAAAACACTGCCCTGGATTTGTTTGTTTTTGTTCTGTGTGTCTATTTCTACTTCACAGAAACATGAAACCAGTTTAAAAGTGAAACTAACCTGCAGGTACATTATATGATTAATTTTTATCTATTTTTAATCATTTTGAAAAGGAATCAGTTAACTTTTATGTCTCTATACCCTGTAAACAGTAATTTCAGCAAAAACATATTTTTTTCCTTTTGTGACCCTTTAATAGTTAGTTATTATTAGTTAGTTAGTATTTTGATTCTACGGATTTCAGATTTTAGAATTTTTAAATTTACGAATTTTTGAATTCACAAATTTACGAATTTTTGAATTCACAAATTTACAAATTTTGGAATTTCCACATTCACAAATTTTGAATTATCGGAATTTCACATTTTCGAATATTTCTAGATTTTTGGATTTTCACATTTTCGGATTTACAAATTTCTGGATTTTCAAAATTATGAATTTCTGAATCTTAAGATTTCAGATTTTAGATTTTACGGATTTCGGATTTTCGAATTTTCTCATTTCCAAATACACAAATTTATGAATTTCGATCATAAAATAAAGAAATAAAAAACGAATGAAACTAAAACAAAATAATTTTTCGGCAGTGCACATGTCTACCATATGATCTACCGTACAGTGAGTGAGCGTTGTCTTCCTAAAACATGATGTGGTAAGATCACCAGGTGAAAAAAAAAGAAAAAAAAATCTGAAATCAGAAAACTAATACAGCCATCAAATGATATAATGATAATTCCGGAGGTAACAGTCAGGACACAGAAGATGTTCTTCTCACCTCTCAGCGTCGGAGAGAAGCCGCGGTAAGATTCGGCGGTACGACTCCCTGTAATGGAGATTGCGGTTGTCGGATCCGAAGGTTCTCACGCTCTCTTGGTCAGAGTCCGGTTCCTGGGAGGTCTCCTCCGCGGTGATCTGAGGGATTCTCGGTAAGGAGCTCTGGCTGTCCTGCAATGGAGGGGAATGAAGGTCCGCTCAGTGTATGATATCACACAATAAAACAACGTGGCCCCCGTCTGGACCGATGTGGACCATCTTGCCCCAGATTCACCACAGTCAACAGATTTGGTAGCTGAACGAACCTTCAAAGTCATGACTGAAGATCGGTCAACGAGACTAATACGTTCTAAAGTGCCCTCTTCCAGGTCGCGGAGGTAGACTTCATACAGGTCCTCCAGACGGTGCGGGACGGCCAAGTTGTGATCTGCAAAATGAGTCCTCAGGAGTTATAACCACTAAAAAGGCGATCAAAGCACCTTCTACAAAACACAAGAGAAAATTAGGCAAATGATGGATGGGGGATTATAACACGAGCGGGAGCAGGGCCATCTTAATGCAAGGGCACTGCCCAGGGGCCCCAGGTACATGGCGGCCCCACAATATGTTAGCATTACATCATACTTGCCAACTGTCCCAGATTTGCTGGGACAATCACACTTTTTACTAAACTGTCCCGATATGGTCATGTCCCGGGAAGCATCCCGGCAAGTGTCCCGGAAGCTATACAGTGCCCTCCTGATCCCAGTGTTGTGCCCTCCTGACCTTTGAACTCTGGAAACCCGCCTTCTGACCTTTGACCTCTAGGGGAGGTCCCTGTTCCAATTCCTGAGTCCTAGCCATATTCTTCAATAGAAACACTAACCCCCCACTGTACTGTGCCCTTCTGCATTCACCCCTGTACTGTGCCCTTCTGCATTCCCCCCTGTACTGTGTGCCCTTCTGCATTCCCCCCTGTACTGTGCCCTTCTGCATTCCCCCCTGTACTGTGCCCTTCTGCATTCCTACCCTGTACTGTGTGTCCTTCTGCATTTCCCCCTGTACTGTGCCCTTCTGCATCCCCCCCCTGTACTGTGCCCTTCTGAATTCCCCCCTGTACTGTGTGCCCTTCTGAATTCCCCCCTGTACTGTGCCCTTCTGCATTCCCCCCTGTACTGTGCCCTTCTGCCCTTCTGCATTCTGCAATTTCATTTGAGTACCGTGTTGCATAACCGTGCAATTGTCATTCAAAATGTTTACAGTTCTGAAAACTGGCCTGGGCAGGAAAAGGGGTAAAAGTGCCCGGTAGGCAAGTAGTTAACTGCATCAAGTCTTCTGCCCTGCCAGATAGGGCGGTGCTGTGTGGCGGAAGAGCTGTGTAAATCTCAGGACTGGATGGACAGATCTACAAATATGTTCCCCCCCTAAAATGAAATCTGATTATGCTTTTGAGTTATAGCTCGGCATCAGACCCCCCTGCATTGCCTTTACCTGCGATGATCCTCCTCTGCTGCCGGATGATCTCGTCGCAGATGCAGCGGTGCTGCTCGAACCTCTGCACCATGTAGTTCTTCTGGCGGATCATGTTGTCCTTCAGGAGGGCGTGCGACTGCATCTCGGTGTTCTCGATCTCCAGCTCGTGGACCTTACACAGCAGGCTCAGGACTTCCCTCTGCTCCTCCGAGCTGATCCTCTTCGGTAAAATCTCTTCGAGCCGTCGCGCTCGCTGGCGGATCTCCCTAAATCTTCTCTCCAGCTCCAGCTGTGTGGGAAGAGGGTGGCGGTGTTAATAAGAAGGGGGTGGGGGGGGGGGGCTTTCCCTGCATTTGACTCAAATGGGTCCTGCTCCCAGGATTCCTAATTAAACCTCCTGCCGCCCTTGTGATGCGTATGTGCAGTGCCAAAGTGGGTGTGGCCCACAGGGGCGCAAAACGTTTTCCCCAACTTGTTCGTTCCCCGACTTAGTTGGGGTAGGCGGTACACTTTGGTGGGGGTGGGTCAGCCATGCCCTGTGACCTTTGACCTCTGGGAACCCGCCTTCTGACCTTAGACCTCTGGGGGGGGTCCCTGTTCCAATTCCTGAGTCCAACCTTATTCTTCAATGGGAAACCCTAACCCTAGCCCTAACCCCAACCCTAGCCACAATCCCCTAACCCTAACCCCATCCCCTAACCCCAACCCTAACCCTAATCCCCTAACCCTAACCCCAACCCTAGCCCGAACCCCCTAACCCCAACACTAACCCTAGCCACAACCCACTAACCCTAACCTCAACCCTAACCCCAAGCCTAACCTTAGCCCTAACCCCCTAACCCCAACCCGACCCTAACCCCCTAAACCTAACCCCAACCCACCAAGCCTAACCCTAGCCCTAACCCCAACCCCGACCCTAACTCCCTAACCCCAACCCACTAAGCCTAATCCTAGCCCTAATCCCCTAACCCCAACCCTAGCCACAACCCCCTAACCCCAACCCTAGCCCTAACCCTAGCCCCAACCTTAACCCTAACCCCCTAACCCTAGCCCTAACCCCAACCCTAACCTTAACCCTAACCCTAGCCCTAACCCCAAGCCTAACCCCTAGCCCTAACCTTAACCCTAACCCCAAAACGCTTTCCCTGACTTGTTCATTACCCGACTTGTTCATTCCCCGACTTAGTTGGGGTAGGCGGTACACAGGCAGCACATATGCGTCCATGGGTGGCAAAGCATGTAAAAGCAAAAACAGGTGAAACTATGAATGAATGGAAAAGCGGCTTCAGGCTGGCTCCTCCCAGGCCACACTCATGCTGGCCGTGTTTCGCCCCTGTGGGCTTAGTCATAAAGATCTAGGACTGTTATGACTAAGACCACGGGGGCGAAACACGATAGTGGGCGTGGGCTGGATGGAGGCAGGATGAAGCTGCTTTTCATTCATTTCAGCTGTTTAGGAGTGCAGTGTCTTTGCTGTTTCAGGTGTTGAAACAAGCCAAGGATGGGCTTTCTGGACACCAACTTCCACCAGAAGGGGAAGCAAAAACTTCTATTCTTTTATTTTCTGTTTTATATTATTCAATTTTTTTATTCTATTATTTTCTATTCTATTTTATAGAATTCAAATTAAAATACAATCTAATTTGAAAATGAAGTTGAATACAAGAATAGAATAGAAAAGATAAAAGTAAAAGAACAGAACAGAATATAAAATAACAAAAAATATTGATTAAAATGGAATAGAAAATTAAAACAGAATAGTAAAAAACAATAGAATAGAATAAAATATAAAGAATAAGAATTTTACTGTCTGCTGAAATTCAAATAGAATATGTTTGAATTCAAATAGAGTGCTCTATTCTTTTATTTTCTGTTTTATATTATTCTATTGTTTTATTCTTTTATTTTCTATTCCACTTTATATAATTTGAATTAAAATTTGAAAATTAATTTGAAAATCAAATTCGAAAACAAGAATAGAATAGAAAATAATAGAGTAAAATAGAACAGAATAGAAAATAAAATAATAAAATAGAAGAGAAAATGAAACAGAATAGTAAAAAAACAAGTGACTAGAAAAAAAAATAGAAATATTCTATTCTTCTATTTTCTGTTCTATATTATTCTATTGTTTTCAAATTTGATTTGGATTCTATAACATAGAATACAAAAGAATAGAATAATATTATTTTGTATTCTATTTTATAGAATCCAAATCAAATTTGAAAATGAATTTGAAATTGAATTTCAACACAAGAATATAATAGAAAAGAATAGAGTAAAAGAACACAACATAAAAGAAAATAAAGTAATAGAATGAAATAGAAAAGAAAATGAAAACCAAATAGTAAACAGTAGTATGGAATAAAATAGAAAGAATAAGAATATAACTGTCTTTCCAAAATTCAAATAGAATAAGTTTGAATTCAAATATTATAATAAATACTATTGTTTTATTTTCTCTTCTATATTGTTCTATTGTTTTATTTTATTCTTTTATATTCTATTCTGTTTTATTATATTCTTTTCTATTATTTTCAATTCCATTTTATTCTATAAAGCAACCTAGTTACGAATCATCATCTTATTTCACTTTTATACCTTACTGTATTTATAGCAATATTTTTCCCCTTCCAATTCAAATGCGTTTTCGAATCATTTGAATTCGATTCAATTGTTTTGCGAAATTCATTACTATTTTGATTGGGAAATTTGGATATATCCGAATCTCTAAATAAACAAAAACGTTGTCTAAATTTCAATCTGTAATGAAATCAGTTGCTCGTGTCCAATATCCATTTAGAAATAATAATGTGACACGGATCTGCCCTCATACCTTCTGCCTGTGGAGTCTTCCTTGGTCTCCCACCAGCGCCTGGATGTTCTCTCTGGCCGCGGTGACCTCCTGCGGCTCCATGATGTCAGACTGGTCGTCTCCCGTGTCAGAGTCCTTCTCGCTGTCGTCCTTTCCATAGGATTCCCTCCGCAGCTCTTCCCTCCATTTGCGCACTCGCCGGGTCTTTTCTTGCTCCCAGCTTTGAAAAGTCACGGAGCGAACATTGGAATTAGCCGCGACAATCGCCATTTTATTCTCTAGATTCTCTGCTAAACAATATATACAATGTTTGGGGGGGTTCTAAGTAATTTTCTAGCAAAAAAAAAAATACGGATTTTAACTTGTAAACACCAAATGTCAGAAATAGGCCTTGTCATGAAAGGGTTAAACCAAGGCTTATTTTCGGGGTAGGGCTTATTTTTGAGGAAAACACGTGTCACGGTTCCTACCGTGCCGTGCAGGCGGCCAGTCGCGGTCGCGCTCCCAAGTGGTGAGGATGGCCTTCACTGCAACTGAACCCAGGTCGTGTCCCCTGGGGTCCCCCAGGTCATGCTCCATAGGGAGAGAGGGGAAGCAGCCACTGAGGACACAAGGGATAGTGATGGGTAACAGGCAGACGAGGGTAACAGGCAGACGAGGGTAAACAAGGGATGGGCTAAAGATAAGGGTCACAGGCAAACAGGAGTTGTCAGAGACAAGCCAAAAATCGGTACACAGAAAGGTAAACGTAGCACACTGCAGACAGGAACACAAGCTAACAAACAAAGTTGAACAGCAAAGTAGACCTGCAGTGCAACAGTTAATATAGATTTCCTGGGGTGGAGCTATACAGGGAGGAGAGGTGATAAAAGGCTTCCAGAGAGTCAGGCCCCCAATGGACACATGGAGGAGAAGGTAAGCTGGCAGACATTATTGCATGTCCATGACAACACGGTAGAAGCAAGGCATCTCATGCAGCTCACAATGCGTGACCTCATCAACTGCCGATTTGCCATAACTTGGCTTCCTTCTATGAAACATGAAAGTTCTCCGAGTTGAAATGTAACTTTGAAAAAACTTACTCTGCGACGATTAGGAAATGCCGAGACGTCTCCATTTGTATTTCCATGTGGCTGCTCTCCAGTTCCATCAGCTGCCTCCGGATGTCCATCTGCTCTCTGAAGGCCTTGATCAGCTGTTCTCGAAGTTGGTCTATCTCTCGGCGGTCGTAGGGCAAAGTGTGGAGCTGGACCTCGGCTAGAGGGCAAGGCACAGGGTTAGTAGAGTCGGGAACAAAAGGTTTGATCGGCTATTATCATTCACCAAGGCTTTAAAAAACAGAAATGGAGATGAGGAATTTAGGTTCCCCAAGAAGAAGTTTTATTTTGGGAGCACCTCTCCAGAAACAATTGTCCAAGAATGGATTTATCTTCGTTTTTTTCTGAAAGAGTAAGGGACATCTCCCCATTGGGACACAGCAAAAAAACAGGGGGGTTCTAAACCTTCCATTCTCTAAAACATAAAAAAAGTATGGGCCAGATTCAGAAAGTAGTTACATCGGCGTATCTAGAGATATGCCGCGTAACTTCTAAGAATCGCCGTTTTTTTTTTTCTGTATTCAGAAAACAAGATACGCCGGAATTTAGCTCAGATATCAGCGGCGTAAGTCTCTTACGCCGTCGTATCTTAGTTGCATATTCACGCTGGCCGCTAGGTGGCGCTTCCGTAGATTTACGCGTCAAATATGTAAATTAGGTAGATACGCCGATTCACGAGCGTAGTTGCGCCCGGCGTATCTATTTGCTTCATTTGCGTAAGGCGTCGGACCGGCGTAAACTTACCGCTGCTATATGAGGCGCAGCCAATGCTAAGTATGGACGTCGGGACAGCGTCGTATTGTACGTCGTTTGCGTAAGTCGATTCAGAATGGGGCTGGGCTGGGCAGGTGTTTGCCTGACGTCGTTTTTATTGACTATTTGCGACGTGATTTTGGAGCATGCGCACTGGGATACGTTCACGGTCGGCGCATGCGCAGTTCGAAAAAATTGTGCGGGGTCACGATTCACTCACATGGATCACGCCCCCTACCTGATTATTTTGAATTAGGCGCGGTTACGCCGGCCCATTTATGCTACGCCGCGGTAACACGGTCGGCGCATGCACAGTTTCGAAAAAATTGTGCGGGATCACGATTCACTTACATGGATCACGCCCCCTACCTGATTATTTTGAATTAGGCGCGGTTACGCCGGCCCATTTACGCTACGCCGCCGTAACTTTGGGCGCAAGTTCTTTCTGAATACGGCACCTCTAAAAATTATGGCGGCGTAGCGTAAATGAGATACGCTACGCCCTCACAAAGATACACGGATGTATCTGAATCTGGACTAGACATGTGCACTGCCAAAAAATTACTTCATTTTCATTTTATTTGTTTTTTAGCTCTTTTCGGAAATTCTAAAATTCGGTAATTCTGAAATTCAAAAATTTGGAAATCTGAAAATTCTAAAATTCTGAAATTCAAAAATTTTCTAATTCAGAATTTTCACATTTCCGATTTTCTAATTCAGAATTTTCGAATTTACGATTTTAGAATTCAGAATTTTCGATTTACGAATTGTCGAATGTCCAGTTTTCAAATTTACGAAATTTTCTAATTTCCAAAATTGTACAATTCACGCATTTTCGGAAATTTGGAATTTCGGAAATTCGTAATTTCGGAAATTCCTAATTTCGGAAATTCGAACTTGGAACTAAATAAATTGCACATGTCTACTCTGGACATACCATGAGCTGATTGCATCCACATACATAAAAGAGCTTCCCTTAAAAATGTCCCCAGACATGGAATCACAAAGCTCCCATCTGGGACTTGATGTACCCAAGTGTAGCTTTATTGTTCCAGAGAGGCAAACATGAACACAAAGCCCCTTCTGGAACTTGTTACACCCAAGTATAACTTTACTGCTCTAGACTGGCAAACATGAAGTCCCGTCTAGGACTTGCAACACCCAAGTGTAACTTTATTGTTCTGGACAGGCAAACAGGAAGCCCCGTTTAGGACTTGCAACAGCCAAGCGTAGCTTTATTGTTCCAGTCAGGCAAACATGAAGCCCCTTCCGGAACTTGTTACACCCAAGTGTAACTTTATTGTTCTGGACAGGCAAACAGGAAGCCTGTCTGGGACATGCAGCCCCCCCAGTGTGACTTTATTGTTCTAGACAGTGTGACAGGAAGTCAGGTAAATCTGTGGGTGTTGTCACAGACGGGAGATACATTTCTGCCTTGTTTAGACAATTCACCAATTACTATCAGGTGTCGGCTGCAGAAGTAGCCAGAAAGGTTTAAGGGCGTTGGAAAGCTTCAGCTATTCAGAGTGAGGCAATTAAGGCCTCTATAAATAATCCAGAGGATTACTACTGATTGCTGCATCCTGAGGCTTTTTGAGTTAAGGAAAGCAGTGAGTGCTTCTGAAGAGGTGAGGTGGTGTTGATTTTTCTGTGTGATAAAAATCAAAAAGAATATTGTTTCTCTGCTGTATGACCAGCAGTGTCTGCCCAGCAGTAGGCTGTGCCAGACTCCATAGGTAGGTTCCTGTGTGGTGAAGGTAGACGCCCCAAGTGGCCAGGGTTTATTTTATGTTTTGTTTTGTTTATGCTGTTTGGATGCTTGCACTTGTATCCAGCAATATGGAAGAATAAACCATAATCTTTGTTTTCAACCATCAGTTCAGCGTGTAGTGAGCTACCGAGTGAACCCCTTACCAGAGCTGTATCCTGGCCTAGGCCAACAAGGCCCAGGCCTAGGGCAGCATTTTGCAGGGGGGTAGCACGAAAAGAGTCCCCGCCGGCTTGCGTTACACTGTTAGGAAAATGAGTCTAGCGCCCCCCATAAAGCGGCCGCGCTGCTTCTGGTATGCGGGCGGCCGGCATTCCGCAACTGTGGAGGGGAGGCGCTTCCAATTTTGACTGTTTTATTATCCTGGACCACAAACCCTCCTCACTGTGCTATATGTTTCTGCTGCACCATCTACTTAAAGTAGAACTATAGGCAACACTTTTTTTTAAATTTTCGGTAGAGTAAGGGAGGGTTATAGCCCCTGACAGTTTATTTTTTACCATCCCTGTCCTATTGCGAAGATTTCTCTTCACTTCCTGCTCTATGGGCAACCAGGAAGTAAGAGAAAATCTAAGTAAATTAGGGGAATCCATTGCAAACCCCCCCCTCTCCCCAGGCCCTCAGAACTAGTGTCTTCACCCGAAAAATTCAGGGCGGGTCTTAAATAGGGTTGCCACCTGTTCGGGATTCACCCGGACAGTCCGGTTTTTACATCCTCTGCCCGGGTTTCTGACTGCCTGTCACCCGGACACCAGCCACCAGGGCACCCTCAACTTGACGTTTAAATATGTCACGTGACATGAGTGAGCCAATAGAATGTGATGGAGGCGGACCATCTCATTCTATGGCAAATCTCAATTCATGGCAATGCACCGGCTACTGGAGCCTTGCCAGGACTGTTCGCTCTGACAGAGATGCATTGGAGAGAGCTGAGTGTGAGTGAGTGTGGGCGGGAAGAGGAAGGAGCTGCACGGTGTGTGAGGGGACAGAGAGGGGAGGAGAGAAGCTGGCTGCACATTACCAAACTATTCATGTAAGTTCAGTATTCATCTCACAGCATGTTGTGTCAAGTGTATGTATGCATGTTTGTTGTGTATCTGAGTGCATGTATGTATCTCAGTGTGTCTATGTGTGTGTGTATGTATATAATTGAGCACATGTACTGTCTGTACATATGTGAGTGTGTATATATATATATATATATATATATCTGAGTGTATACAGATGTGTGTATATATACCTGAGTCTGTATATAGGATTGTATGCATGTTTCTTAGTGTATATATATATATATATATATATATATATATAATCTCAGTATGTGTGTATGCATGTATCTCAGTATATATTTAATATGTGCATGTACTGTATGTAATTAAGCATATGTACATATCTGGGTGTGTATGTATATATCTCAGTATCTGTATACATTTGAGTATGTATGCATGTTATTAAAGCTGCTTTCACACTGCGGCAGGGGCGGCAGTAAAGTCGTTTTTGCAGAGGTAGCTGACAAAAAAGGGTTAAAACCTTGGCGGTTTCTTTGAGCTGC
The DNA here is from genome assembly GCA_029574335.1 of Rana kukunoris. Classification (NCBI taxonomy): domain Eukaryota; kingdom Metazoa; phylum Chordata; class Amphibia; order Anura; family Ranidae; genus Rana; species Rana kukunoris. The sequence continues at coordinate 149,795,522 of CM056060.1, forward strand.
CCATTCATTTCAATGGGCACAAGCGGTGTACACACCGCTCCAAACATGCCACTTGCAGGAGTTTTTTTAACGTTCCGCCAGCACATTGTGAAAGCCAAGGGCTTTCACACTGAGACTGCGGGGGAGACGTTTTTCAGGTGCTATTTTTTTAGCCTAAAAGCGCCTGAAAAACACCCCAGTGTGAAAGGGGTCTAACTGAACATATTTCTATATCTGAGTATGTCATTTACTATATATACAATATATATGGAATAGTGTGTTAATTGTTTTTAAGTTTATGAATGTATGGGAAGGATTATTAATTAAAGGTTAAGTTCAACTTTTGGAGAAAAAATTCCCATTTTATTGCAGGTAAAAATGTGCAAATATATATATTTTTTATAAGTAACCTGTGAATAAATGACGCAGCCTTGTGGGCACACACTGTCATTAGGGGGGATGCTGAACATGTTACATGTTACGGGTATAACATGTAACTTGTTCAGAAGGGTGAACTTAGCCATTCATTTTAGTGGCCAAGGGGTAGTAAAACCCATGCTAAGGGAAGAGGGCTGTGCTGGGAGATGGAATTTGGTGGGGAAGGATTTGTGCTAGAAGGAGGAATTTGGACTTAGAGGAAGGATTTTTTTTTAGAAGTCTTGTCCATCTCACTACCCCCGTGTCCACATAGTGTATAGTAAAAAAATGTTGTGCGCCAGTAAATTGTTCGGGTTTGGCTTGAAGAAAAGGTGGCAACCCTAGTCTTAAACAACACAGGATGTGGCTGTGACAGGAAGGGGCGGGTCATATTTAAATTAGGGGGTGCACGAGTTTAGTCAGGCCTAGGGCAGCACAAAACCTAAATACACCTCTGCCCCTTACAACAGGCAAACATGGAGCCCCTTCCGGAACTTGTTACACCCAAGTGTAACTTTATTGTTCTGGACAGGCAAACAGGAAGCCCCATCTTGGACTTGCAACACCCCCAGTGTAACTTTATTGTTCTAGACAGGCGAACATGAAGCCCTGTCAAGACTTGCAACAGCCAAATGTAGCTTCATTGTCCCTGATAGGCACACCTGGGATAGCTTAGGGTCTCTCAGCTACACTTACATTAGATTTAAACCCACTGGCCCCATTGGTCTTTTCTCCTTTGGATCTGCAGGTATTTTCTATACTTTATTAACATGTTCTTAGCCTGAAGAAAGATAACAAATGCAGTTACCACATCCAAGGACTGGTACTCTGCAATATAATACAATTCTTTTTTGTTTAGGTTTATGTTATAGAATGTCCCCCTAGGACCTACAAACCAGAAATCCCATCCTGCCCCGGGGTAGGGCACACATGGAAAGACAGGTGTAGGATTACCCTGGATGTTGCGGATGTCGCCCCTCTCGCCCCGGATCTGTTTGACGCTTTGCTCGTCAATCTTCTCCTTGAGTCTCTGGATCTCGTTCCTCAGCTCGGAGATGATGCTGGTGTACTGGGCAATGTGGTAGGACACGTTCAGGAGGTTCCTCTTGACCTGGTGGACGGCGACACAAAACGGCAATAAAAAAAACGTAATAAAAAGTTCTGACAATTCAACTCGACAAAAAAAACTCAACACAAAAAGTTTTGTCTTTAGATACTTTCAATCTTTTCATGTCCAAGTGTAGACTTCATACTATGGATCCGGACCTCATTGAAAGGATAGCATAGGCCCGGGTTGAAGGAGTTCAGTGAGCACTCACCCGGGTCTTTATGTTTTTGGCACGGTCGGCGTAGGCGAGGGTGTTTCTGGACTCCTCAAAGGCACTGTTAGCGGGACTGATGTGCGCGATCATAACGGTTCGGCTGTTTCCACCCAAAGAATCCTGATGAAGGAATAAGGACACCACACTTGTCATTCACACTATAGGCTTAAAGGACAACTCCACTTTTATCGAAAAAAATGAATATATCATATACAATTGCTACCCCGTGACCCCGCCGTGAGCCTATGCACGGCAGTGGGTGCAAATACCTGCATTATACAGGTATCTGCACCCCCTCCCCCCTGAAAGGTGGCAAATGTGACAACGGGGGGGGGGTCCAAAAAGTGGAGGTTCCATTTTTGTGTGGACCTCCGCTTCAATATAAAATTAATGAAATAAATTATGTATGTGATATGCAACTTCAAATTAACCGCTAATGTAATCATCATATGTACAGTTGAACCTCGATTACGAGCATAATCCATTCCAGGAGAATGCCCCTAGTGGTTAACTCCTAAACTGCAATTGTAATTTTCACAGTAATCAGTGCATTTTGATAGCTTTTTATTGCTGTGAAAATGACAATGGTCCTAAAAATGTGTCAAAATTGTCTGATGTGTCCGCCATGTCGCAGTCGCGAAAAAAAATTGCTGATCACTGCCATTACTAGTAAAAAATATATATATATATATATTAATAAATTATTAATAAAAATGCCATAAAACTATTACCTATTTTGTAAATTTTGTGCAAACCAATCGTTAAACGCTTATTGTGTTTTTTTTTTTACCAAAAATATGTATAATACGTATCGGCCTAAACTGAGGAAAAAAAATAAAAATGTATATATTTTTGGGGGATATTTATTACAGCAAAAAGTAAAAAATATTGTTTTTTTTTCAAAATGGTTGCTCTATTTTTGTTTATAGCGCAAAAAATAAAAATCGCAGAGGTGATCAAATACCACCAAAAGAAAGCTTTATTTGTGGGGGAAAAAAGGACGCCAACTTTGTTTGGAAGCCACGTCGCACGACCGCGCAATTGTCAGTTAAAGCGACGCAGTGCCAAATCGCAAAAAGGGGCAAGGTCCTTTAGCTGCATAATGGTCCGGGGCTTAAGTGGTTAGTGATCTCATAAAGAAGAGAAAGGTCAATATAATGATATCTGGATGGAAAATATATATCATTTCCACAAATCTATGAAACACTTGTGCAGATAAATTTTTTATTTTTTTTTAAAGTGTATTTTTGTGCGTGAACTCGAGAGAGAGGAGCTGGACTGCAGGAGTTGGGAGTAGGCAGACCCTCCCCCCGGAGGCAATCGCCATCCTTCTCCATGCCCCTGGTGGCAATGGCGGGTGTGAGGGGGGGCCTCCCACTCACCCCGCGCTACCTGCTCCTCTTGGGAGCCCCTACGAGGGAGTGAGGGGGCCTAGCCCACCCAGCCAGCCTCGTAGGTCCTTCGTCTCTCTTTATTTTAGGAGACCGCATGGCCAAAGTGCGTGTGTGTTAAACCAATTTTGTGTGCGTGCAAGTGTGGTGGTTTTTGTGGGGGGGGGGGGGGCGTACTAAGCACAGGCGTACCTTGCATAGCACACCCACCGGGAGCCGGGCTGAGACCACCAAACTCAATTCACATGTAGCCGAGACCGGGATCCGAACCCTTGGCTGCAGAGGTGAACGGCTTGTCAGCGCAGTGCCAATCAGGTTGAGCCACCACAGCTCCTCTTGTGCAGATAATTATAATAAAGTCCTTTTACTGAACCGAAGAGCCAAAAATATCCAACAAATGATGACAGAACAATAATCCGCACCTTCAGAAGTCTGGTCAGCTTGCTGTCTCGGTAGTTGACGTATTTGTTCCCTCCTCGGTCGCTCAGAGCGTTGATACAGTTTCCGAGAGCCAGCAGAGAGCGGTTGATGTGAGCCCCTTCCTTCATCCTCTGTCCTCGGTTCTGAGTCTGCGTTCCAAGCAAAAATGACAATTGGAGGTCTATTGGTGTGTGAAAATCTCGGCGAGAACACGGCCTGTGCAAATAATCCCAGTAATGTGTCTAAAAAGTTTATTTCCTCTGATCGCCATCTCCATCTAGTGGCCATATTGTGGTAATTGACTAATTTATGGAATTGCAGGAAAATTCTGCATTGTGGCCTCTAGATGGAGCTGACATTAAAAAAATAAACATATTCGACCCGTTACGTGTCAACTTTGGCACATCAAAGTAGAGCCCTTAAGGAGCATCTCTACCGAACAAGCAAAAGCAAAGAGCTAAACCAGGAACGCTATCCACTGGCACCAATTTAAAATCGGAAATTTAAAATATTCTTGTAACATTCCAACAACCACCCTCCTGTTTAGCAGACATTAAATGCTTTGGCTTTTGGTTGTGTTAGCAGCACCGGAGGGAGACCTGAGCGGTCTTTTCTCCAGGAAAGGCATTCCACCTTCACTTTTTCCACATTTTTTGAATTTCCGAATTTTCAAAATCCGAATTTTTAGGATGTGCTGTACGATACTGCAGGCAGTAAGGAAAGGATGAGACTGACGGCCCTGAGGGTAGCACATGTAAACAGTCAGGAGCCTCCACAATTCTATCCTGACAAACCGCCTGTAATTAGAACAGGACTGCAGTGGGGATCGAAAGTTTTGGCACCCCAGGTAAAAATTTGTATTAATGTGCATAACGAAGCCAAGGAAAGATGGAAAAGTCCCAAAAGGCATCAAATTACAGATTAGACATTCTTATAATATGTAAAAAAAAAGTTAGATTTTTTTTTCCATCATTTACACTTTCAAAATTACAGAAAACAAAAAAATGACGTCTTCAAAGGTTTGGGCACCCTGCAGAGTTAATATCTTGTACTGCCCCCTTTGGCAAGTATCACAGCTTGTAAACGCTTTTTGTAGCCAGCCAAGAGTCTTTCAATTCTTGTTTGAGGTATCTTTGCCCATTCTTCCTTACAAAAGTCTTCCAGTTGTTTGAGATCTCTGGGCTGTCTGTCACGCACTGCTCTTTTAAGGTCTATCCATAGATTTTCAATTATGTTGAGGTCAGGAGATTGTGAAGGCCATGGCAAAACCTCCAGGTTACGCCTCTCGATGTAATCCCCTTCCCTGTGGATTTTGAGGTGTGTTTAGGATCATTATCCATTTGTAGAAGCCATCCTCTCTTCAACTTCAGCTTTTTCACAGGTGGCATCAAGTTACCATCCAAAATTTGCTGGAATTTTATTGGATCAATTTTTCCTTCTACTCGTGAAATGTTCCCTGTGCCACTGGCTGCAATACAACCCCAAAAGCATGATTGATCCGCCCCCATGCTTCACAGTTGGACAGAGGTTCTTTTCATTAAATTCTGTGCCCTTTCTTTTCCAAACGTACCTTTGCTCATTCGGTACAAAAAGTTCTATTTTAACCTCATCGGTCCACAGAACTTGTTTCCAAAATGCATCAGGCTTGTCTATATGTTCATTTACAAAGTTCAAACGCTGATTTTTGTGGTGAGGACGTAGAAGAGGTTTTCTTCTGATGACTCTTCCATGAAAACCATATTTGTACAAGTATCTCTTTATAGTGGAATAGTGTACCACAACTCCAGTGTCTGCCAGATCTTTCTGGGGGGATCGTGCAGTCAGACGTGGGTTTTGAATCGCTTTTCTCACAATCCTGCGAGCTGTTCTGTCTGATATTTTTCTTGGTCTTCCAGATCTTGCTTTAACTTCCACTGTTCCTGATGACTGCCATTTCTTAATTACATTCTGAACAGAGGATATTGACATCTAAAAAACGCGTTGCTATCTTCTTATAGCCTTCTCCAGCTTTGTGAGCGACAACTATTTTCACTTTCAGTTTTCTAGACAACTGCTTAGAAGAACCCATGGTGCTGATTGTTGGGGCAAGGTCAGATGGGTCTGGGCATTTAAAACCTTTGAGATTGACATCACCTGGTCTTCCCAGACGATGATTGAGAACAATCCATGACACCGGCAGGTCTCAGCTTTGCAAAGGGGGCAGTGCATGCTATAAATTCTGCAGGGTGCCTTTTGAAGACGCCATTTTTTTGTTTTCTGTAATTCTGAAAGTGTAAATGATGGAAATAAAATCTAACTTTTTTTGACATATAAGAATGTCTCATCTGTAATTTGATGCCTTTTGGAGATTTTTCTATCTTTCCTTGGCTTTGTTATGCACATTAATAAATTTTTTTACCTGGGGTGCCAAACTTTCGATCCCCACTGTATATTCGCCAGAGGCCCACAAGGTGGCGCTGTCACCCAATGTAAGTCCCGTGGCCAGGCTGTGCGATAATGGCTCCTCAGTGAGAGCGCCTTTTGTCCTCGGCTGGGTTTCAGGTTACCTATAAAATAGCAGCTTCATTATAAGCCTCAAAGGCCCTTGTTGGGGACAAAGACGGAGAAAATTCAGTGTGGCCTTTTTATAGTCGGAGACGTTACATAACGTATACGTTTTCTGGTTCACTCCTTTCCAAATCCTGGCTCAAAAGTGAGACGGTCCACAAATATTTAGACAGAATAAAGGTGGATAAAGCACCTGGACCAGACGGCACCCACCCACGGATCCTAAAAGAATTGAGCTCTGTAATTTCTAGGCCATTGTATCAAATTTTTAGGGACTCATTATTGACGGGAATGGTACCGCTGGATTGGCGCAGGGCCAATGTGGTGCCCATATTTTAAAAGGGAACAAAGTCTTTACCAAGTAACTATAAACCTGTTAGTTTAACTTCTATAGTTGGGAAGATACTGGAGAGTTTAATAGAAGACACATAGAGGAGTTCTTGCTGGAAATAAATATTTTAAGCAACAGACAGCATGGATTCATGAAAGACAGAAGTTCTCAGACAAACCTGATTTCTTTTTTTTAGGAGGAGGTAAGTAAAACCTTGGACAGAGGGGTGGCGGTGGATGTGGTATACTTGGACAGAGGGGTGGTGGTGAATGTGGTATACTTGGACAGAGGGGTGGTGGTGGATGTGGTATACTTGAACAGAGGGGTGGTGGTGGATGTGGTATACTTGGACAGAGGGGTGGCGGTGGACGTAGTATACTTGGACAGAGGGGTAGCAGTGGACGTGGTATACTTGGACAGAGGGGTGGCTGTGGATGTGGTATACTTGGACAGAGGGGTGGCAGTGGACGTGGTATACTTGGACAGAGGGGTGGCGGTGGACGTGGTATACTTGGACAGAGGGGTGGCGGTGGACGTAGTATACTTGGACAGAGGGGTGGCTGTGGACGTGGTATACTTGGACAGAGGGGTGGCAGTGGACGTGGTATACTTGGACAGAGGGGTGGCGGTGGACGTGGTATACTTGGATTTTGCAAAAGAGTTTGACACAGTTCCCCAAACACGGCTTATGTGTAAGGTAAAGTCTACAGGCTGGTTAAAAAAAAAGTAGTGGTTAATCACTCTTGAATCGCAGTGGCGGCTGGTGAAGTTTTAGGATGGGAGGCTCCAGACCCCGCCCTTCCTTTTTGACCTCTCCCACTTCTCATAAGCTCCACCCTTTATAGAATTCACCAACTTTGTCCCCTGTTTTTCACTTGCTTCCACCCATAGGGTAACGAGTATACAGCTCAGCCTCACTGATAAGGGTATACAGCTCAGCCTTACAGATCAGGGTATATAGCTCAGCCTCACAGATCAGGGTCAGCCTCACAGATCAGGGTATACAGCTCAGCCTCACAGATCAGGGTATACAGCTCAGCCTCACAATAATGATGATAATAATAATAATAATTTTGCAGTACCTGGGAAGCCCTCTCTGATCCGGCCAGGTCTATCATGAACAGCCTTCCCATCCGCACCTCCTGAGTGATGTTCTTGATGCGATTTTTCTGTCTGACGGTGACTTGGAGGATGGCGTGTGACCGCGATGAGGTTTTATTGGCTGCTGTAGGTTCCTGCGTCCTCTGCTTATTCCCTTTCATTAGCAGCTGCATGATCTACGAGAAGAGGGAGGGGTCAGAACTTGTCTACCCAAGGATAAAATGTAATTGGATGATACGTCAACCCTATAATAGTGTATAAAAATCATTCTCACCCAGGGAGGAACATTCTTCCCACTGATCACCAATGTAAGGAACATTCTTCTCACTGATCACCAATGTAAGGAACATTCTTCTCACTGATCACCAATGTAAGGGACATTCTTCCCACTGATCACCAATGTAAGGAACATTCTTCTCACTGATCACCAATGTAAGGGACATTCTTCTCACTGATCACCAATGTAAGAGACAATCTTCTCACTGATCACCAATGTAAGGGACATTCTTCCCACTGATCACCAATGTAAGGGACATTCTTCTCACTGTTCACCAATGTAAGAGACATTCTTCTCACTGATCACCAATGTAAGGGACATTCTTCCCACTGATCACCAATGTAAGGGACATTCTTCTCACTGATCACCAATGTAAGGGACATTCTTCCCACTGATCACCAATGTAAGAAACATTCTTCTCACTGATCACCAATGTAAGGAACATTCTTCTCACTGATCACCAATGTAAGGGACATTCTTCCCACTGATCACCAATGTAAGGGACATTCTTCTCACTGATCACCAATGTAAGAGACATTCTTCTCACTGATCACCAATGTAAGGGACATTCTTCCCACTGATCACCAATGTAAGGGACATTCTTCTCACTGTTCACCAATGTAAGAGACATTCTTCTCACTGATCACCAATGTAAGGGACATTCTTCCCACTGATCACCAATGTAAGGGACATTCTTCTCACTGATCACCAATGTAAGGGACATTCTTCCCACTGATCACCAATGTAAGAAACATTCTTCTCACTGATCACCAATGTAAGGAACATTCTTCCCACTGATCACCAATGTAAGGAACATTCTTCCCACTGATTACCAATGTAAGGGACATTCTTCCCACTGATCACCAATGTAAGGGACATTCTTCTCACTGATCACCAATGTAAGGGACATTCTTCCCACTGATTACCAATGTAAGGGACATTCTTCCCACTGATCACCAATGTAAGGGACATTCTTCTCACTGATCACCAATGTAAGGGACATTCTTCTCACTGATCACCAATGTAAGGGACATTCTTCCCACTGATCACCAATGTAAGGGACATTCTTCTCACTGATCACCAATGTAAGGGACATTCTTCTCGCTGATCACCACTGTAAGGGACATTCTTCCCACTGATCACCAATGTAAGGAACATTCTTCCCACTGATCACCAATGTTAGGGACATTCTTCTCACTGATCACCAATGTAAGGGACATTCTTCTCACTGATCACCAATGTAAGGGACATTCTTCTCACTGATCACCAATGTAAGGAACATTCTTCCCATTGATCACCAATGTAAGGGACATTCTTCTCACTGATCACCAATGTTAGGGACATTCTTCCCACTGATCACCAATGTAAGGGATATTCTTACCACTGATTACCAATGTAAGGGACATTCTTCCCACTGATCACCAATGTTAGGCACATTCTTCCCACTGATCACCAATGTAAGGAACATTCTTCTCACTGATCACCAATGTAAGGAACATTCTTCCCATTGATCACCAATGTAAGGGACATTCTTCTCACTGATCACCAATGTAAGGGACATTCTTCCCACTGATCACCAATGTAAGGGACATTCTTCTACCTGATCACCAATGTAAGGAACATTCTTCTCACTGATCACCAACATAAGGGACATTCTTCCCACTGATCACCAATGTAAGGGACATTCTTCCCACTGATCACCAATGTAAGGAACATTCTTCTCACTGATCACCAATGTAAGGAACATTCTTCTCACTGATCACCAATGTAAGGAGCATTCTTCTCACTGATCACCAATGTAAGGGACATTCTTCCCACTGATCACCAATGTTAGGGACATTCTTCCCACTGATCACCAATGTAAGTAACATTCTTACCACTGATTACCAATGTAAGGGACATTCTTCCCACTGATTACCAATGTAAGGGACATTCTTCCCACTGATCACCAATGTAAGGAACATTCTTCTCACTGATCACCAATGTAAGGGACATTCTTCCCACTACTGATCACCAATGTAAGGGACATTCTTCCCACTACTGATCACCAATGTAAGGGACATTCTTCCCACTACTGATCACCAATGTAAGGAACATTCTTCTCACTGATCACCAATGTAAGGGACATTCTTCCCACTGATCACCAATGTAAGGGACATTCTTCTCACTGATCACCAATGTAAGGGACATTCTTCTCACTGATCACCAATGTAAGGGACATTCTTCCCACTGATCACCAATGTAGGGGACATTCTTCTCACTGATCACCAATGTAAGGGACATTCTTCTCACTGATCACCAATGTAAGGGACATTCTTCTCACTGATCACCAATGTAAGGAACATTCTTCTCACTGATCACCAATGTAAGGGACATTCTTCCCACTGATCACCAATGTAAGGGACATTCTTCTCACTGATCACCAATGTAAGGGACAGTCTTCTCACTGATCACCAATGTAAGGGACATTCTTCCCACTGATCACCAATGAAAGGGACATTCTTCTCACTGATCACCAATGAAAGGAACATTCTTCCCACTGATCACCAATGTAAGGGACATTCTTCCCACTACTGATCACCAATGTAAGGAACATTCTTCTCACTGATCACCAATGTAAGGGACATTCTTCTCACTGATCACCAATGTAAGGAACATTCTTCCCACTGATCACCAATGTAAGGGACATTCTTCTCACTGATCACCAATGTAAGGAACATTCTTCTCACTGATCACCAATGTAAGGGACATTCTTCTCACTGATCACCAATGTAAGGAACATTCTTCCCACTGATCACCAATGTAAGGAACATTCTTCCCACTGATCACCAATGTAAGGGACATTCTTCTCACTGATCACCAATGTAAGGGGTTTTAGGTTCCCTGAGATCTGAAAATAATTTCCAGGTTTCCTCTGGGTTGGGTAAGGTTGGTGTATAATATTTTACCTCTTTAGCATTGATGGTGGACACCTCTGTAATACCGGCTACTTGGATGACACCTTTGGAGTCCTCTCGCAGGTCCAGGTAGCCCAGTGATGGGTTCAGTAGATCCCGGATCATTTCATTGTAGATCTGTACATTGAAAAGAAGATGATTTTTAGAAGAAGAGACACAGCAGGATCTGCACGATCCAACACAACTGAAGGTAAACGCCAAGCTGCTACATAGTGGATGAAGTCAGCTGCTAACCCAGCTATCCGAGTAATGGTGCCAGAGTCAAGATGAACCCGCCTCCCCTTTAGTCTTGCGCAGTTGTACCAGCTCTTCTCCTGGACTGAAATGGCTTTCTCTGATTTAACTACATAGGGCCAGATTCAGGTAGAAGTTACGCGGCTTATCTGTAGATAAGCCGCGTAACTTCTAACCTACGCCGTCGTATCTGTTTTCTGTATTCAGAAAAGAAAGAAAGGATGGGATGAGGAGAACGGGATGAGGAGGATGGGAAAAATGAGGACCAGGTGAAGAATGAATGAATGAATGAATGAAAACTTATATAGCGCGGCACATGCGAACTGAATCGCCTCTGGGCGCTTGTTGTTCCTGTCTCCTTTGATATCAAAAGAGAAAAGTCTTGACCTTTTTCCTAAATGCTAGGTGGTTCTCCTCCAACCGAATGCTGGTTGGTAAAGCGTTCCATAGTCTGGGACCCTGGATCGCAAATCTTCTTTCCCCTTTGGACTTGAAGTTGGCTTTCGGAACCTGGAGCAGGTTCTGATTCGTGGATCGCAAAACGCGATTTGGATTATGCGCTTTTATTAATTCGCATAAGTAGAGGGGGGCATTCTCATGGACACATCTATGCGTAAGACAGAGGGCTTTAAAAGCGATTCTGTCTTTAACTGGCAGCCAATGAAGGGCTCTCAGTGAAGGTGAGATGGATTCCCAGGGTTTTTTCCCAGTCACAAGTCTGGCGGCCGTATTCTGAACGACTTGCAGACGAGCGATTTGGTATTTGGGGAGACCGAGGTAAAGGGCATTTGCATAATCCAACCTGGAGTTTACAATAGCTCCCACCACGACCGCTAGATCTTCTTTAGGGATGAACGGAGTGAGTCTGCGTAGTAGGCGCAGTAGATGGTGAGATCCGCTGACCACTGACCCTATTTGTGCGTCCATTGTCATAAAGGAGTCAAGAATGACCCCTAGGCTTTTGACTTTGGCGCTAGGGGTGATGAGCTTGCCCAAAATAGGTGGGGGAGACCACGCTGTTGAGGGTTGATTCCTTCGCTTGGCGTGAAACAGAAGAAGTTCTGTTTTCGCTCCATTGAGTTTAAGATAACTCTTTGTCATCCAGTCCTCTATCAAAGAGAGACATGTCTCTAGATTGAGGTGGTGATCCTGTCTATTGCAGATGCGGAAATACAGTTGCGTGTCATCTGCATAAGAGTGATAAAGCAGTTTTTGACTGCTAATAATCTCAAAAAGAGGACGAAGGTAGATGTTGAATAGCACTGGTGACAGAGGCGATCCTTGAGGGACTCCGCATGTTACTGTGCGTTTTTCAGACGTAAAAGGTCCTAGCTTCACTGTTTGCGATCGGTTTTCCAAAAAAGAGGAGAACCAAGATAAATCGCCTTCTGCGACCCTGGCTACTTCAGAAAGCCGAGTCAGTAACAGATTGTGGTCTACAGTGTCAAAAGCTGCACTTAGGTCCAACAGAACCAGGAGACAAGCTTCTCCTTCGTCTGCGGCCTTGAGAACATCGTCCCATACTTTCAGTAATGCTGTTTCTGTCCCATGTCCGGGACGGAAGCCTGATTGCAATGGGTCAAGTAGCTTGTAGGTATCTAGATGCAGTTGCAACTGTTGTACCACTACTTTTTCCATTATCTTAGAGAATACGTTGAGGCTTGTTATGGGACGGCGGTGGAGTGGGTCCTTGGGGTCCAGGGAGGGTTTCTTCAGGAGGGGTTGGATTACACCCTCTTTCAACTGTGAGGGCACTATGCCCTCCAAGAAAGACTGGTTGATAAGCTGCGTGATGGGAGGAGCCAGGATGTCGGCGCATTCCTTCAGCAGTTTTGTGGGGATAATGTCATTTGGCGCTGCGCCATTGCGCAGAGTACAAATGACATTCTTAGTGGACTCGATGGAGATGGGTTCCAGGGTGAACTTACCTGATATCGGAGAATTACTATGGGTGTTATGTGAGAGGCTACAGGGGGGGCTGAGGGGAGAAACATTTTGCTGAATGCTTTCACGGATTGCCTCGATTTTATTAACGAAATAATCCGATAGCTCATTGCAAAATTCTTGTGTGTCCGAACTGGGGGCTTCAATGCATCCTGGTTTCATGGTCTGGGTGACCATCTTGAAGAGTTCGCGGGGGCGGTTTTGGGCACCGTTGATAGCCTCCGAGAAATAATTCTTCTTGGCTTGGAAAATTCCTTTGTGGTATTTTCTTGTGGTCGCCTTGTAGATGGATAGGTTTAGCTCAGAAGAACATCTTTTCCAGGCAGATTCTGCCCTTCTGCGTTCTTGCTTCAGTAACGACAGCTGGTTGTTAAACCAGCTGCGGTTGTTTTTCCGAATGCGGGTTATTCGTTTCGGCGCTACCAAGTCGGCTGACTGTAGCATGGCCGAGTTTATGGCTTTCAATGTTTCAACGGCCGTTTGCTGCGGCTGGGTAGTTTCTATTTTTTTCCTTAAAGTCGTTTTGAAGAGTTCCGAGTGGAGCTTCTTCTGACATCTAGTCCAGTGTGTTGCCACTGGATTCGATGTTTTTGTTGCGGGGGGGATGGTGGAAATACTGAATGTAATTGCCTGGTGGTCTGTCCATGGCAATTTTTCATTTTCCCCAATTTTTATTTCCAGAGCTTGTCTGAAAATAAGATCAAGTGTGTGACCTGAAGCATGTGTAGGCCCACATACTAGTTGCTGCAATCCTAAACCTTCCAGGTGGTCAATACAGGCGTCGGCAATGGGGTCTTGTGAGGAATTGGCCCAGAGATTGAAATCCCCTAACAGCAAGAGTTGTTTACTGTTGAGGGTATAAGTGGAGAAGAAATCCGTCCATGATGAGAGCAGCTGCGATTTTGGGCCGGGTGGCCTATAGCAGAGCAGAATGTGGACGGTCTCCTTCGAACTGGCTTGCAGTTGCAGAGTAAGGGTTTCCATGAATGGAAGAGGGTTTTGGCGGACTGGTTTGGTGATCGTAAGATGAGTCTTGTGGATCACCGCCAGGCCGCCTCCTCTTTGCCCTATTCTGTTTTCCGTTATGATATGGTAATTTTCTGGCACCAGTTATCCTAGAATGGTGTTACAGTCGGCTGTGAGCCAGCTCTCTGTAATAAAAAGACAGTCTAGATCCTTTTGTTGAATGAAGTCGCGGATTTCTAGTCGGTGTTTTACTGCCGATCTAGTATTGATCAGAGCACATGATATGTGCTTGACCTGGGGTAAATGACTGAAATGTCTAACCGTCGATCTATGATTGGTTCTCCATAGTCGCTCGGTTCTTAGGGCCTTTTTGGTGATGGCTGGCAGTATTGCGGCGCATTGCCTCAAACTCCAAATGGTCTCGGCAGAATATTGCCTACATGCCATGTTCGCCAATACACCAGGGGGGGGGGTGGATTTTAGGGCAGTGGGGAGAGGAATTGGCTAAACTCCTCTCTCCTGGCTTGGTCCAGAGGAAGGCAAAAAAACCCTGGCGGCGCTCGGCCAATATGCTCCGGCAGGGAAAAAATTCCTTCCTGACCCCTGTAAGAGGCGATCGGGTAACCCCTGGATCAAGTTGTAGTGGTGATTAAGATTTGGGGCTGGGTGTAGCAAAAAAGGCCTGCCGATCGGTAGCAGGATCCAGACTGGTAAAACTTCCAGATTGGGTGGATCGGTGCTACTATTTGGGGCCAGGATTCCTAGCCCGGGGTGTGAGGTAACTTTCCTGGGGGTATGGGGTGGGGTTCAAGTTCAGGTTCGGACTTTGGTGGCGGTTGGAGGGGGTGAGAAGCGGCGCGCCACTAGGCCGCGGGTGAAGCCGCGGCCTTTCCTAGTTGCGGCTGCCGCGATTGCCTCCAGGCCGGCGCGGAGGTATCGAAAAAGCGCCCGAGACGGCGGAAAATTGCAGGGATTGCAGGGATAGGTGGCGGATGGTTAGTTAGAGAGGGGCTAGTAGTGTGGGGGTATAGAAGGGTAGGTGTGGATAGGGTGGAGAGCCGTGGCTTTAAGTTGCAGCGGTGGCTTGTCCTGAAAAGGACGGCTGCCTGCAACCTCAGTGGATGGCTTACCTGCTGGAGAGGGATGAAGGAGGGAAGCCAGGGGGGCCAGGTAGAGCCGGGGGAAAGCCGGTGGTGAGTTGTTTGAGGGATAGAGGGGTAGAGCAATCCTACCTAGCAGTCTGCCTAGCCACTATCTGCCTGTCTGGTCCCTGGCGAGAGCAGACTCGAGCGGAAGACCGGAGCGTCCTACTCTCCCACTGACACTGGACTGGATGAAGAAAAGGGAATGAGGAGGACGGGATGAGGGGCGCAGGATGAAGAGGATGAGATGAGGAGGACGGGATGAGGAGGACGCGATGAAGAGGACGAGATGAAGAGGATGAGATGAAGAGGATAAGATGAAGAGGATGAGATGAGGAGGACAGAATGAGAATGAGGGGATGTGGAGGATGGGATGAGGGCGACCTGATAAGAAGACCAGATGAAGAGGACTGGATGAAGAAAGGGGATAAAGAGGTCAGGGTGAAAAGGATGGAATGAGGAGCATGGGATGAAGAGGCTATAATGAGAAGGAGGGGGTGAAGAGCATGTAACGAGAAGGATGTGATTAGGAGGACAGGATGAGGAGGATGCGATGAGAATAACAGGATGAGAACCAGATGAAGAGGACTGGATGAAGAGTACCAGAAGAAGAGGATTGGATTAAGATCACAGAATGAAGAGGGCGGGATAAAGAGGACGGGATGAGGAGGATGAAATAAACATAATTGAATGAGATTGCTTTGAGGAGGAGTGGATGAGGAGAACGGGGTGAGGAGGACTGGATGAGGAAGACTGGATGGGGAGGACAGGATAAGGAAGAGGACGGAATGAGGTGGATGGGATAAGGAGGACGGGATGAGGAGGATGGGATGAAGAGGATGGGATGAGGAGGATGAAATAAACATAATTGAATGAGATTGCTTTGAGGAGGAGTGGATGAGGAGAATGGGGTGAGGAGGACTGGATGAGGAAGACTGGATGGGGAGGACAGGATAAGGAAGAGGACGGAATGAGGTGGATGGGATAAGGAGGACGGGATGAGGAGGACATGATGAGGCAGACAGGATGGGGAGGACAGGATTAGAAAGAGGACAGGATGAGGAGGATGGGGTGAGGAGGACAGGATGAGGTTGGCAGTCCCAGCACCCGCCCTTTTAAAGACAAATCAAGAGATCCATTTTCTTTATTAGTAATAATACAGGTTCTCTTGAACAGCTGCTTGTCCTTTAAAAATAAAAAGATCGGCCTTTTATCTGCGGAATGGGATCAGACTTCTGAGGGATTCTGTATCATGGCCGGGGACACGCAGACGGCAGAGAATAGGTAAGTGGGATCGGCGCAGCGGTAACACGATCTGAGATGTGTTTACTTCTAGTCTCATTTTACTCTGATTTCTTCTCCCTGTTTTCCGGCTCAGTTACTCCGGAGTGCTTCGTGAGCAAATATTGCACAGGCCATAAAGAACCAACGACGACGACGGCGTAACAGAAAAGACGCGGTCGCAAAGTCTGACTCCAGCCGTCGCCATGGCGATTATCTGCCCCGCTTACCAGGATGTTGCAGCCAAGCAAACTGTAAATGTTATCAGGTCTTCTGGAGAAACAAGAGGAGAGCTGGCGGAAAGGGCAAGCTATAGGCGTGTGCGCTTATCAAGATAAATTCAATCTAAGGGTCACGGCGTATGTACAGCGCGTCCTTCTGATAGAGAGCTTTCAGTTTAGCTGAGTACAACGTACCCATCCTTGGGCGTCACATGATCCGTATTGGTAAAACCAAAAGCTCTGGTCTATAGAAGAGTAGAGTATGGCCCGGATTTACGACGGACTTACACCGACGTATCTAAAGATATGCCGTCGTAAGTACAAATGTGCGCCGTTGCATCTCTGCGCCGATTCACAAAGCTAGATACGTCGTAAAACAAGGCTTCATCCGCCCGACGTAACTTGCCTACGCCGGCGTATCGTGGGCGCATAGTTACGCTGGACGCATTCGGCGTACCCATGTTAAACATGCAAATGAGTAAGATACGCCGATTCACGAACGTAGATGCGCCAGGTGGAAAAGATACGCAGTTTGCGTAAGGCTTACGTCCGGCGTAAAGTTATTCCCCATATAGGAGGCGCAACCCATTCAAAGGTATGGACCAGGGAACAGCCGTTGTATTTTACGTCGTTTTCATAGTATTGACGTATCTTAGGCAGCTATTTTGACGTGACTGTGAGCATGCGCACTGGGATGTGTCCAAGAGACGACGCATGCGCAGTTCGTTTTTTGAAGCTCAGCCCATCATTTGCATGGGGTCAAGCTTCATTTTAATATAGCACGCCCACTTCCAGCCCACTTCCACCTACTTTGACTTACGTCGGCTTACGCCGACAACTATACGCTACGCCGGCGCAACGTTGAACGCATATTCTTTCTGAATAGCATGCTTGCCTCTCACCGTTGCGCCAGGCGATACGCTACGCCCGCACAAAGATGCGCCGTTGGCTGTGAATCCGGACCTATGGCTTTAACATTCGAGGATGTCCAAATCACAAAACACAACTAGGGTTTGGCGAAGGTGAGAAAAGCCAATTCGGTGTAGCACCCCTCTGACACCCCAAAGGCAGGAACGGCTCCTCCATAGGCCTGGTGGGGGGGGGGGACGACTAGCATATCACCCCAGGGATGAGTCCATGGTTAATATAGGGGATCGAAAAAGGATTAAGGTGCCAGTCACTTTTCTCTTTTTAAAGTTTTACTACAGACTGAGTAAGTAGGTGAGGGTTAGGGGGGTTTAGGGGTCCCAGATACCATAACAGATCATTTACAGACTCTCCAGATCCAGATCAATGTCCAGCTTCACAGTGTCAAATCCTTAAGCCGACCCGGCAACACTAAGCACGTTCCTAAGTTTCAGTGCATCCTCCAAGCGAGTCACCAGGTTCTTCTAAGAGAGCAGCCTTCTTACTGGCTCTCTCCAGCAGAGGACCACCCCTGGGTCTCCTCCTTGGCACAGCTTCCTCCAGACCAGGCTGGACAGCTTCAGGACCACTTCATTAAACGTTAAGCCCCCAAACCAGGCTATTGGACCTCCATCCAGCAGCATTCATGCATCCGGTGCCCTGCATGTAGATTAGACAGGGGTGGCCCCTGCTTCCCTAATGAATGGGCCGGCACTGTATGCATAGAAACCGATCAGCTTCCAGGTTGTTGTTTTTTGTCAGGCTTAATGTGATACTAAAGCCTTGTTGCTTTTTTTTTTAAATAACAAACATACTTACCTACTCTGTGTAATTGTTTTGCACAGGGCAGCCCCGATCCTTCTCTTCTTGGGTTTTCTCAGGTTCTCTGTCGCACTCCTGGCTCCTCCCTTTCCGCAGGGTGCCCCCAGAGCAAGCAGCTTGCTCTGGGGGCACCCAAGCAGGCACGCTCCTGATTTGCGGCTCTATATGTCCATTCACACACAGAGCTGCAGCTCGTTTCCACCCCCTCTGCCTCCTAAT
Source organism: Rana kukunoris (assembly GCA_029574335.1). Classification (NCBI taxonomy): domain Eukaryota; kingdom Metazoa; phylum Chordata; class Amphibia; order Anura; family Ranidae; genus Rana; species Rana kukunoris. The sequence goes on from CM056060.1 coordinate 149,813,999, forward strand.
TGGCCCACTGACTGATTGACAGCCAATGGCTCCCGCTGCTGTGAAAAGCCAATAAGGAGTGTGAGTCCCTGGAGAAGCAAGGCTTTTGTGAACATCTCTGGATCAAGAGGGGGCTAGCAAATCAACCCCAAAGAGTAACAAAGAACACATTTTTACTGTCCAGCTTTAAACTGCCATCTTTGTCCCCAGCAGTAAAATGTATCTTTATTTCCTGTCGTGGGGACACCCAATGTGTTATAAATGTGACAAAGTGGATCAGGGGAAGGAAATAACACGGGGAGAATATTTCAGGAGCCAATCATGCAGTATTTAGTTGCCCGTGTATCATGCTTGCCTTCAGTTTTTGTTTATCTCCTCCATGACATTTACCTCTAAATAAGACATGATGACCTCATACTCCATATCGTCACTGGTCTCCTCAATGGCTTTGAAGAGGTCATTCAGGGTCCTTATGTATATGCCCGGCTCTCTGTCTGTGCCCAGCATGGTGTAGGTCTTGCCACATCCTGTGGGGGGCAATAGAGAGCAAGAAGGATGTTAGAAAAAAACGTTTGGTCAGTACCGGAGCGGCACTAAAAATGAGCTGAGAGCCAAGTCTCACTTGGCACCCTACATGTCAATCAGGCCACGCATTGCATTTGATGTGCCAGGGTCAGGCTATATTTATGACTGAAATTGAGTTTAGACTAAAGTTTTTTTTCTTTTTTTAAGAAGTCATAAATTACTAAAATTGTAGACATTTATAAGTGTATTTTTTTTTTAATTTATAGAACTCAAAATATGTGTTTGTTTGCAGGTAATATAATTCTGAACAGAGTTGGCTCCTTCCCATGGTCACATGACTAAACACAATATATAGCAAAAAAAATAGCAAAAAAAATATATGGTACAGCAATGGGTGAGGGGACTGGGCCCAGGCCCCCACACTGGTACCCTGCCGCAAAGTATTTTTAAATAACCAAAAAGTGTTATAATGAAGAGCAGAGTTTCCCTTTAAGCCACTTAAACATACAAATGAACAAAGGCCCAAAATTACTGTTTACAAATGCCGTGCAATTACCGATTCCTTCTCCTAATACTTTCCTATTGCTCAATGAATAAGCGATATGAATAAAACCTGGAGCTTTAATTGCTGGTTTTATGTTACTTTTAAACACACGACAATCACACAGAAATCTCAGCAATTTACATACAACAAAAAGTAAATAAAACGTGCGGCTAATTATTATGCAGACAGTTATGTGTGAGCCAATCAAATCCAGGAAGATCGATCCGATATTACTTAAAGAGGGAGTATCATTACAGTGTATCTATAAACATGTTTTCTCTTTAGTTTTGGATGGAATGGGGAAAGGCGAGAGCCTCTGGCAGGTTTTACTGCCACCCAGAGAGGATGTGAAATCTGAAATCTGCAACATGGAACAAACAATAAAAAGCTGACAGAGGTTCCAGCAGTGGCGGTGCATCCATAGGGACGCAGGAGCGCCACCCCCTCTGGCTTGCTCACAGCCAGTAAAATATACAGATTCATACACTGTATGAATCTGTATATTTTCGCCGCTGCCGCCCACTATTCAGCTGACTGAACATTGAGCGCCGGTCAGCTGAATAGCGGCAGCTGACTGGCTGTGGGGAAGTGCCTATCAGAGTGGCTGGCTCTGATAGGCTGTCCGAGTACAGCCCTGAGGCTGTAGTCGGCTTCTGGAAGCTCATCCTCGGGATGTACCGACCGGGTGTCCGAGGATAAGACTGACAGGGGTCTCAGCCAATCAGGTAACCTGATTGGCTGAAGCGTCATTGAGGGCGGGACGAGGGACATCGAGGGACGTAGAAGCCATAAAGGTAAGTGCCAGGGGGGTACTGGGCACGGTGGCTACGAGTGGGGGCACATTGGCTACAAGTGGGGGCACAGTGGCTACAAAAGGGGGCACAGTGGCTACAATTGGGGGCACAGTGGCAACAATTGGGGGCACAGTGGCAACAATTGGGGGCACAGTGGCAACAATTGGGGGCACAGTGGCAACAATTGGGGGCACAGTGGCTGTGTTTGATGGCATAGTGGTGACAATTGATGGCACAGTAGCTGCGTTTGATGACATGGCACGGTGGCTGCGTTTTGATGGCATGGCACAGTGGCTGCGTTTTGATGGCAGGGTGGCTGCGTTTTGATGGCATGGCACGGTGGCTGCGTTTTGATGGCAGGGTGGCTGCGTTTTGATGGCATGGCACAGTGGTTGTGTTTTGATGGCACAGTGACTGCATTTGATGGCATGGCACAGTGGTGACAATTGATAGGTACAGTGAGGCTGCAATTGTTTTTTTTTTTTTTTTCGTTTGCGCCCCCCCAAAAAATTTAGAGCACCAGCCGCGACTGGGTTCTAGTATTACCCTACTGAGATTTTACTCTTGCCTGTGTTAATAATAAACTAGCCAAACACTAACAGATTCCTCCATCCATGTTATACAATGTGGATGAATATCCCATTGCAGCTCCGTCCGACCAGCTGTCAGAATACCCAACACTTTTGTTTGGTAAATGTAGGGGCACATAGGGGGCGGGATCTGGGGGGCCCCTTGTTAAACAGGGCTTCTAGACTCCGATAATCCCCCCTCCCGCAGACCCCCAAATACACCAGGCAAGGGTTGTGGGGATAAGGCCCTTGTCCCCATAAACATGGGGACATCCTCCCCATGTTGAGGGAATGTGGCCTGGTACAGTTCAGGAGGGGGGGAGCTCTCTCACTCCCCCCCCCCTTTTTCTGCCAGGTTGCGTGCTCATATAAGGGTCTGGTATGGAATTTGGGGGGACCCCACAATATTTTTTTTTTACATTTTGGCACAGGGTTTCCCTTAAAATCCATACCAGACCCAAGGGGCCTGTTAAAGACTGCCCCCCAGTCTATAACAGGCCCTTTGGGTCTGTTATGGAAATAAAGGGAACCCCGCACTAAAAATAAATAAGTGGCATGAGGGTCCCCCCCAAAATCCATACCAGATCTTTATCTGAGCACGCAACCTGGCAGGCCACAGGAAAAGGGGGTTAGGAGAGAGCAACCCCCCTCCTGAACTGTACCAGGCCACATGCCCTCAACATGGGAAGGAACCGTTTTTTTCAATGATTTTTATCTATATTTTTTCCTTTAGAAATGTAATTTTGCTGCAGTACTGTTATAAACATGGGAAAGATGCGCTACTTTACAGGCAGACTAAAGGGACCCCCCAGGCACAATATTTAAAGGGATATTTCATTTTTCGCACAAATATTCCGCCTGTTCGCATGTCCTGGTGCGAACCGAGCCGTAGTGGGGGCTCATCCCTAACTGAGATATCACGGATACTGTAAATTGTTCTGACAATGTGAAAACTGTTGGTTTTCATGCTGGGTGTGAGCCTCCAATGGTTTTCATGTCATAGCAGTAAGCATGTGGGGGTTGCTAATTTTTTTAGCCAGGCTTCGGAGGGGACCCAAGTAGCCCGGCAGGTGAAAGAATAAAATTCCTGATAGTTTTACAAAGTGGCATAGATTTTTATGATCTCCTGGGGCCCCTTCACTGCATAGAGGCTGTTGTCTGAAAAATATGAACTTAGCATTCAGGTTGACGTTCCTCTGATCCCTTTCACTGATCCCCGTGTCACACCTGAATTCTGGGCCTCTTCTTATCATGATAGATGAGATCTCCTAAACTTTCAGACATTTGTGGAATATTTCCATCAGATAGAATGCATGGAGTGATCTACACATCGTATCACATCCGGAGGTTTCTGGCCCAAATGATGGTCCCCATGGACGCTCCTGTGTTGTTACCATAGCAACAGAAGATGCAGGGAATCGGCGGAAGACAACAACCGCTTTACACATGACAGCGCCGCTTGTTTTAACCCCGACACCACTGGAATGATATCATAACATTACAGTAGGGATTTATACAGCACTGATAGAGGAGATTTATACAGCACTGATAGAGGAGATTTATACAGCACTGATAGAGGAGATTTATACAGCACTGATAGAGGGGGATTTATACAGCACTGATAGATGGGGATTTATACAGCACTGATAGATGGGGATTTATACAGCACTGATAGAGGGGGATTTATACAGCACTGATAGAGGGGGATTTATACAGCACTGATAGAGGAGATGTATACAGCACTGATAGAGGAGATGTATACAGCACTGATAGAGGAGATTTATACAGCACTGATAGATGGGGATTTATACAGCACTGATAGATGGGGATTTATACAGCACTGATAGATGGGGATTTATACAGCACTGATAGAGGAGATTTATACAGCACTGATAGAGGGGGATTTATACAGCACTGATAGAGGAGATGTATACAGCACTGATAGATGGGGATTTATACAGCACTGATAGAGGGGGATTTATACAGCACTGATAGAGGGGGATTTATACAGCACTGATAGAGGGGGATTTATACAGCACTGATAGATGGGATTTATACAGCACTGATAGATGGGGGATTTATACAGCACTGATAGAGGGGGATTTATACAGCACTGATAGAGGGGGATTTATACAGCACTGATAGAGGGGGATTTATACAGCACTGATAGAGGGGATTTATACAGCACTGATAAAGGGGATTTATACAGCACTGATAGATGGGATTTATACAGCACTGATAGATGGGGGATTTATACAGCACTGATAGAAGGGGATTTATACAGCACTGATAGAGGGGATTTATACAGCACTGATAAAGGGGATTTATACAGCACTGATAGATGGGATTTATACAGCACTGATAGATGGGGGATTTATACAGCACTGATAGAGGGGGATTTATACAGCACTGATAGAGGGGGATTTATACAGCACTGATAGAGGGGGATTTATACAGCACTGATAGATGGGATTTATACAGCACTGATAGATGGGGATTTATACAGCACTGATAGATGGGGATTTATACAGCACTGATAGATGGGATTTATACAGCACTGATAGATGAGGATTTATACAGCACTGATAGATGCGGATTTATACAGCACTGATAGATGCGGATTTATACAGCACTGATAGATGCGGATTTATACAGCACTGATAGATGGGATTTATACAGCACTGATAGATGGGGGATTTATACAGCACTGATAGAGGGGGATTTATACAGCACTGATAGAGGGGGATTTATACAGCACTGATAGAGGGGGATTTATACAGCACTGATAGATGGGATTTATACAGCACTGATAGATGGGGATTTATACAGCACTGATAGATGGGGATTTATACAGCACTGATAGATGGGATTTATACAGCACTGATAGATGGGGATTTATACAGCACTGATAGAGGGGGATTTATACAGCACTGATAGATGGGATTTATACAGCACTGATAGATGGGGATTTATACAGCACTGATAGATGGGATTTATACAGCACTGATAGATGCGGATTTATACAGCACTGATAGAGGGGATTTATACAGCACTGATAGAGGAGATTTATAAAGCTCTGATAGATGGGGATTTATACAGCACTGATAGATGGGGATTTATACAGCACTGATAGATGGGGATTTATACAGCACTGATAGATGGGGATTTATACAGCACTGAACTCCATTTTCTTCCTTTTCGTGATCATTAACATTGCACTCTCCATTCGGTCCTAGTAGTCACTTTTTTTATTACATGGTTGCCATTGGCTATCTGTACACAAGACAAACAGTTTATGTACAGAACTAAATGATTCTCTTTGTAACTTCTGGGTGTGTCCAATGCAGCTCACAGCCGCCTGCAGAGAAATTAAAGGACAGCTTTTTTTTTAGCACCACCTTCTTGCCAAACCCCTCCCCCTGTATAAATCATGTTCATTTCCATCACTCTGTATGCAGGATCCTTGTGCGGCTTGCAGATGTAGCACCCCCCCCCCCCCCAGGTACATTTAGCTATTTTTGTCTCCTCTGTAATGATTGGAGTAGCTATTGATTCCTATGGGTTGTTATGGATGTTATAGGTTGTGGGTTTGACCATCCCCCCTGCCTTCTAGAGGCTTCTAGAACATAGGGGCTGGAAGAGTTAATAGGACAGCTTGAATATTTATTTTGCTTCAGCCAATTCCTGAGGAGGTGCACCCAGTAGGTGTCTAGGGAGGACATAAATAGTCTGGAGCAGCCCATGTTCTTTTCTTGCTGGAGAAGTTCTACAGCCTCAGGGGCTGCTGCCCCTTTGAGACAGTTCTGTTGGAGTTTACCAATGTTTACCGAGGCCTTAGCTATAGCAGAGCAGGGAGGTTTGGGTGACTGGCTGCCTCTGTACTGTTTGGGAAAGAACCAATTATGATGATACAGCAGCCCTTGCCTAGCACTACACAATCTTGTTCTGAGATACTGAGTGACTGCTGGGACAAGGTCATTTAGCACCCAAGGCAAAAAGGCCAAAGTGTCACCCCCCATGAGCAGTGAACTACCAGAGCAACATAGGACGCAGGTCTTGCCCTTTTGGGGCCTTATCCTGTTGAAGGACCCACAATGGCCGTGTATTCTGCCTACCCCTGGGCCTGGCCTCGGTGGTGCCTGGTTGAGCATGGAGTCAGTCGGGGCACATTGTACCACTTCTGATCTTTTACATAGTGCTCAGAGATCAATGTAGCAAGAAAAATAAGACATGAGAGTTACACCATCACTCATCCTGACTCGGGAATGAGGACTCACCGGTGGGGCCGTAGGCGAATACTGTGGCATTATACCCCGATATGACTCCTTCTATCAGACCTTTGGTCGTCAGCCGATACACGGTCTCCTGCCAATCAAAAGAGAGGAATGTTAGTGATTTGTGCTCAAACATTTGATCTTGGACCTCACGGCTAATGCAAATACAATGCCATGGAGAAGTTTGCCTAAAGTATTGGGACGCCTGCCTTTACACGCACATGAACCTTAGTCCGTAGGGTATCTATCTATCTATATATAGATATATATATCAATTGTACACTATATTACCAAAAGTAAACCCCCCTCCACCAAATGATATGGACCAGTGCACAAATCCATTTCTTTATGGACCTTGCTTTGTGCACTGGTCCTAATCATTTGGTGGAGGAAGGATTATGGTGTGGGGGGTTGTTTTTCAGGGGTTGGGCTTGGCCCCTTAGTTTCAGTGAAGGGAACTCTTAAGGCGTCAGCATACCAAGACATTTTGGACAATTTCATGCTCCCAACTTTGTGGGAGGAGTTTGGGGATAGCCCCTTCCTGTTCCAACATGACTTCACACCAGTGCACTAAGCAATGTACATAAATACATGGATGAGCAATTTTGGGGTGGAGGAACTTGACTGGCCTGCACAAAGTCCTGACCTTAACCCGATAGAACATCTTTTGGGATGAATTAGAGAGGAGACTGTGAGCCAGGCCTTCTTATCCAACATCAGTGCCTGACCTCACAAATGCGCTTCTGGAAGAATGGTCAAACATTCCCCATAGACACACTCCTAAACCTTGTGGACGGTCTTCCCAAAATAATTGAAGCCGTTATAGCTGCAAAGGGCGGGACCAACAAAATATTGAACCCTACGGACTAAGACTGGGATGCCATTAAAGTTCATGTGCGGGTAAAGGCAGGTGTCCCAATACTTTTGGTAATATAGTGTATAATAGATATATATCATTCTTCACACCTGCCTAAAACCTTTACACAGGTACTGTATCTGATGATAGGCCCACCAACGGGGTGCGCTGCCCCTGTACAGTCTCAAGCAAACATTGCAGGAGGTGGAAAGTCTTCCAGTGAAGAGGTAACACGAAGAAGCAACCCGATCCCACCAAGAAGGTAACTCTATCCGAAGGAGGACTTGGGTTTCCTCGCTTCCCTTTCTCCTTTGCTCTATAGACTTCTCAGCAGGTGAGGGGGAGAGAGCGATAGAAAGTAGAAGTACAACAGAGGAGGAAGCAAAGAGCAATGAAGAGAAAAAGGGAGAGGTAAGAGAGCGGCCAGGAATGAAGGGGAACAGGGCGAGTCAGTACAATAGAAGGACAATGACCAACGCGGGAGGGAGGCGGCGGAATGAGCGACTTTGATAAAAGACTTCATACAGGTCAAGGAGTAAATCAAATGTTTCCTGCCCTTCACCTGAACCCTGACAGCTCAATAAGGACACACTCCGAAGAGTACAAACTGACATTCAGGGATGAGTAGATCTAGAACTCAAGCGCCGCACTGCGATTGCAAAGGAGAAGATGTACACCAAGCCAACGCGTTTCTGGCCTGTAACTTCCCACCCTTCACTAGGCCCTAAAGTGAAAGTTCACCCTAGAATTACTTTATAGACCAGCCCTTACCAACCTTTATCATTTTCAGGCCTTTGGGAACCCTGGTCAGTTGGAAGAATGCCTTCCTTATGGTGATTGTAATTGACAAGAATGCACCTACTTATAGTGGTAGTCATTGAGAAGAATGCCCAACCCCCTTATTGTGGTGGTCATTAAGAATGCCCCCCCTTGTGGTGGTTGTCATTGAGAAGAATGCCCCCCACCCTTATGGTGGTGGCCATTGAAAAGAATACCCCCTTATGGTGGTGGTCATTGAAAAGAATACCCCCTTATTGTGGTGGTCATTGAAAAGAATACCCCCTTATGGTGGTGGTCATTGAAAAGAATAGCCCCCTTATGGTGGTAGTCATTGAGAAAAATGCCCCCCCTTGTGGTGGTGGTCATTGAGAAGAATGCCCCCCTTGTGGTGGTGGTCATTGAGAAGAATGCCCCCCCCACCCTTTATGGTGTTTCGGGCGCCTCCCCTTTATGGTGGTGGCCATTGAAAAGAATACCCCCTTATGGTGGTGGTCATTGAAAATAATAACCCCCTTATGGTGGTGGTCATTGAGAAAAATGCCCCCCTTGTGGTGGTGGTCATTGAGAAGAATGCCCCCCTTGTGGTGGTGGTCATTGAGAAGAATGCCCCCCCCCCACTCTTATGGTGTTTGGGGCCCCTCCCCTTTATGGTGGTGGCCATTGAAAATAATAACCCCCATATGGTGGTGGTCATTGAGAAAAATGCCCCCCTTGTGGTGGTGGTCATTGAGAAGAATGTCCCCCTTGTGGTGGTTGTCATTGAGAAGAATGCCCCCCCACCCTTATGGTGTTTGGTGCACCTGCCCTTTATGGTGGTGGCCATTAAAAAAGAATACCCCCTTATGGTGGTGGTCATTGAAAAGTATAACCCCCTTATGGTGGTGGTCATTGAGAAAAATGCCCCCCTTGTGGTGGTGGTCATTGAGAAGAATGCCCCCCGTGTGGTGGTGGTCATTGAGAAGAATGCCCCCCCCCCTTGTGGTGGTTTTCATTGAGAAGACTGCCCCCCCCCCACCCTTATGGTGGTGGGTATTGAGAAGAATGCCCCACCCCCTTATGGTGGTGGCCATTGAAAAGAAAAACCTCTTATGGTGGTGGTCATTGAAAAGAATACCCCCCCTTATGGTGGTGGGTATTGAGAAAAATACCCCCTTATGGTTGTGGTCATTGAAAAGAATAACCCCCTTATGGTGGTAGTCATTGAGAAAAATGCCCCCCTTGTGGTGGTGGTCATTGAGAAGAATACCCCCCTTGTGGTGGTGGTCATTGAGAAAAATGCCCCCCTTGTGGTGGTTGTCATTGAGAAGAATGCCTCCCTTGTGGTGGTGGTCATTGAGAAGAATGCCCCCCCCTTGTGGTGGTTTTCATTGAGAAGACTACCCCCCCCCACCCTTATGGTGGTGGGTACTGAGAAGAATGCCCCACCCCCTTATGGTGGTGGCCATTGAAAAGAAAAACCTCTTATGGTGGTGGCCATTGAAAAGAATACCCCCTTATGGTGGCGGTGATTGAGAAAAATGCCCCCCCCCCCTTGTGGTGGTTGTCATTGAGAAGAATGCCTCCCTTGTGGTGGTGGTCATTGAGAAGAATGCCCCCCCCTTGTGGTGGTTTTCCACCATTGTCATTTTCACAGCAAAAAGTTCTATAAAAATGCACTGATTACTGTGAAAATGACAATTGCAGTTTATGAGTTAAGCACTAGGCGGCGCTGTAGGGGTTTAGTGTGACCTCATATGTGTTTCTAACTGTAGGGAGGTGGGGCTGGACTTGTGACGTCATTGATCGTGTTTCCCTATATCAGGGAACAGACGATCAGTGACATTGCCACAATGAAGAACAGGGAAGCTGTGTTTACACTCACCTCTCCCCGTTCTTCAGCTCCTGTGACCGATCGCGGGACACTGGCGGTGATCAGGTCCGCGCGGCCGCAGTCACGGAGCTTCGGATCGGGCCGCGTGCCCGCACGACCCACGGCTGGGCACTTAAAGGGGACGTATCTGTATGTGCCTGTGCCCAGCCGTGCCATTCTGCCGACGTATATCGGCGTTAGGTGGTCCTTAAGTGGTTAAGCCTTGACATGTTAGGTATCTATTTACTTGGCGTAACCTCATCGCTTCCATTTTCCCCCCAAAATTGGTAAAATAATGAGTTGGTGAGCCCCAAATTAATGTTTTACACTTGATAAACAATTGAGGCAATATCCTGAGATATATTAAAAAAAAAAATTGGAACTACCAGCATTTTATCCTCTATGGTCTCTGCTTTCAGAAAATATCATGTTTGGGGATTTTTAGTAATCTTTAGGCTTAAAATTATTTTTCAGCGTCCAAAAAAAAAAGCAAAAACAGCCCTGGAAGGGAAAGGGTTAAGGTTAACACAGTAATTCTAGGGTGACCTTCCACTTTAACAAAAGAAAAAATATGACACAAGGAAGCAATATCTGCGGACTCCATAATTACAGGATCGTTGAGTGATGTGACTAAGTTGTATGTTTGCACAGCATTTGTCAGCAGCTGGTTCTGGCAGCCTAGAAGCTGCTGACGGAAGCTGTGCAAACATACATTACTGTCATAGCACACGACCATACTTTAATTACTGAGTCCGCAGATATTGTGTCATGTGAGCCCTGATGAAGCGATAAGCAGCCTCCGAAACATGTCAGCTTTGCAAACAACCTCGGTCTTTGGATTAAACATCAATAGTAACAGAAAGTAGAATTCGGGTTATAGGTGGTTCGGTGGGCAGAGTCTTCGGTTGGCTTCCTGACTCCACCCACTTTAGGGCGTTTTCATCTACCTTTTAGGGTGCTTTTATTGCTTTAATTCATGTTTGAAAGGGAAACTCTCTCAGGTTGTTGGCACTGTATCCCTGCTAAAGATTCACCCTTTAAATTTGTCTTGGTGACCTTATTTTAGACTCAGTGACATCATCGCTGGGCTTCGCTAAAGACATCAGAACAACCCGCCTACTCCTCCTCGGTCCTGATGCAAGCAGTGGGAGGAGTTATGCAAATTTCACTGTTTGTATGTTTATGTTTCTAAAAGTTTTTTGCATGTGTGACTGGTTGGGTGTAGGTCAACTGACCCCAAGTCCTCCCCTCCTTTGGCGGCACCCCAACCAAAGTTTGCTCTCTGATGGTGTGGCTCGGTGTTCGATCTCGGTTCGCTCTCCGACATGTGTCTTGGTAAGTGGCATATATACTCTGTATATCATTGTTTACTATATATATATATATATATATATATATATATATATATATATATATATATATACACATATACACACAGGAGGATTATGTGCACCCATGCTTTACATCGGTAGGTTTGGGTGGATTATGTTTGGATGTGTTCTTTTTATAGAACCTATGGCTGCGTAAAAACGATTGCTCCCTGAAGAAGACTGCTACTACTAAGGTCGAAACGCGTAGGGGCTTTTTCACCCATAGTGCTCACATATGTACAGTACTGTTCAACTTGATGTCTGTTAACATTTTGTGATTGAGTTTCTTTTTGATTGAAAATTTTCTTGTGAAGCTCATATCCTGAGTCCTATGCATGGGGCTCTTTCGATCATTATATTTATTCTAATAAAATGTATACTTTTGTATCAAATTCTCTATATCATTTATACCCTGCTGCAACACAAAGCCCCTAGGGGTATTTTTCTCTTTTCTCGGGTGTAGGTCAGCAGGCCTGCCCTGAGAGTCTTGGGAGGAGGTGGACATGGCCTTCTGGTTGGTTTGCCCTCTCTCATGGGGTCTCTCTTTGGGTGGGTCTGTTTCGACAGACCCTCCAGAGAAAGGGGTCCGTCTGGTTTCGGCAGATGTACCAAGTGTAAAGTATCCCAGTCCCCGTCTGGAGCCCAATGCTCCAAGGGATCAGGGCAAGGCCCTCTGATTTTAGAGGATCCTCACTTCATCCCAAGAACTTCGCCCAAGGAACCTCGCCCCCGGAACCCCCCCCCCCCTGGCAGCTTCTCTTCACACCACCCAAAGAACTTCACCCCTGGGAACCTTGCCCCCGGGAACTCCACCCCCCCTGGAGGCTTCTCTTCACACCACCCAAAAAACTTCACCCCCGGGAACCTTGCCCCCGGGAACTCCACCCCCCCTGGAAGCTTCTCTTCACACCACCCAAAGAACTTCACCCCCGGGAACCTTGCTCCAGGGAACTCAACCCCCCCACCCCCCCCAGAAGATTCTCTTCACGCCACCCAAAGAACTTTATCCCCGGGAACTTCACTTCACCCCCGAGAACTTCGCCCAAGGAACCTTACCCCCTAAAACTTCACCCCCACACGAACTTCACCCCCAGCAACTTCACTCAACAGCTTCTGTATATCCAAAAAAATAAGGTGATGATATAGTAAGATGCCAAGTTATGTAGGATTTCATATTGTACAATGAGAACTTTAGGTTTGGTTATTGCCTCCAAGACTTCCCTTGTGCTACCTGTCACCTATATGGACCCTACCTCCCCACGCAGGCATTTATCAGATTTGTAACATTTTTGCACATGTGACTGGTAGGGTGTAGGTCTTTGGGCCTGCCCTGAAAGTCTTGGGAGGGGGGTGGACACGGCCTTCCGGCTTGGTTTGCCCTCTCTCATGGGGTTTTCCTTTGGGGGAAGAGTCACACCAATGTCCTTGGGTGGGTCCGTTTTGGCAGACCCTCCAGAGAAAGGGGTCCGTCTGGGGTCCAAGTGTAAAGTACCCCAGTCCCCGTCTGGAGCCAAATGTCCCTGGGGATCAGGGCAAGGCCCTCTGATTTTAGAGGTCTTGGGAGGGAGTGGACATAGCCTTCTGGCTTGTTTCGCCCTCTCTCATGGGGTTTCTCTTCGGGGGAGCCCCACCAAGTACTTGGGTGGGTGTGTTTCCGCAGACCCTCCAGAGAAAGGTTTCCGGCTGGTTTCAGCCAGATGGACCAAGTGTAAAGTACCCCAGTCCCCATCTGGAGCCTAATGCTCTTAACAGGATGCTGCCTTAATCCCAGGCTGCGGTTCATGGTCAGGGAGTAGGGATTGGCTCCTTGTGTCCTGCCCCCCCCCCCTCCCCTACCATCTTTTTATATTTTTGTTTACTTCTTGCTTGTTCACCTCTTTCACTTAGATGTCCTAGTCTCTTATCTTAGCTCCTGGGAATTGGATACCCCAAGCTTGTTGGTAAGCGCTTAGACGCGAGTTTCACAACTCGCATTCGGGGCTCTATAAGCATTTATTCCAATCCAATCCAAACCAATGCCCCAGGAGATCAGCGCAAGGCAAGGCCCTCTGATTTTAGAGGTCTTGGGAGGGGGTGGACATTGCCTTCTGGTTTGGTTTGTCCTCTCTCATGGGGTCTCCCTTCGGAGGAGCCCCACTAAGTACTTGGGTGGATCTGTTTCGTCATTTTTTCCGCACCGGTGAAGTTTTTGGGTGTGTTTCACACGCCATGGGCTTTCAAAAAAAAAATAATTGAAGACATTACCTGTTACTTTCTGTTTTGACAGGAAGTCAGGGGAAATATCAATGGGGGCACAGAATGAAAATAAATCCTAAACAGATTCTAATAGTTTGGACTGGAGTTGGGCTTTAAAACCTTCAGCAATAATACAATACAAGACTGGATTCCGTGTCGGGAACGTTCTGTAAAGATCATGGTTAGATTTCCTTCCACTTGATACATAATGAATCGTCGCAATGATCCGGCACTGGAGGAGCTGAAGGGGTTAAGTGTGATTACGATGTCACCAGGGAGGACGCATCTGAGGAACCGTTCCTGAAAACATACGCGGCTAATGTTTGCTCTCTCTGGATGCGCCACCTGAGCCCCCGGCACTATGGAGCCACATTAATGCGAGTAACAAACACAGCTCTGGGCCTCACCCGCCGCCTCTTAGTCATCGTCATGTAATTGAAATATCCGCGATACCAGTAATGACACCGCTTAAAGAACAGGAAGGTCAGTCAGCCAATCAGAGATCAGCTTTGGCAAGTCTAGCGTGCCCACTAATTGGGGCGACTTTCCCGGCAGTGCAGCAAATCTGTATATCCCGAGACACATCATTATTTTTTTAATTCACTGAGCAAAATTCCCAATTATTTTGCGGTTATGAGTAATTTCCTGAATATGTTTATTTCCTATGATTATCAGTTCCATCGAGTGGCCATAATGTAGTAATTCCCTGAATGAGTTCAGTCAGGAAAAGGCCCCATTAGGGCCACTAGATGGAGCTGATGATAATATAAAGTAAACATTTTAGGCAAATGGGGATTATTTGTGACAGCTATGCGAAATAATCTGTAGTTGTAGGAACCCCGCCCCCGGAAAACCTCACCCCCAGGAATTTTACTTCATCCTAAGCACTTTGCCCAAGAAACCTCATCCCCGAGAACCTCACCCCCCAGCAACCTTACTTCATCCCAAGAACTTCGCCCTAAGGAACTTCACCTCCGGGAACTTCACCCCTGGGAATTTGCCTTATTTCCAAGCACTTCACCCCCAGGAACCTCACCCCCAGGAACTTCACTTCATCCCAAGCACTTTGGCCAAGGAACTTCACCTCCCGGAACCTCACTCACAAGAACCTCACACCTGGGAATTTTATTGCATCCCAATCACTTCGCCCAAGAAACCTCACCCCTGGGAATTTCACTTCATCCCAAGCACTTTGGCCAAGGAACTTCACCTCCCGGAAGCTCACTCCCAAGAACCTCACACCTGGGAATTTTATTGCATCCCAATCACTTCGCCCAAGAAACCTCACCCCTGGGAATTTCACTTCATCCCAAGCACTTCGCCCAAGAAACCTTTCCCCTGGGAACCTCACCCCCATATTAATTTTTTTACTTCATCTCAAGCACTTCGCCCAAGAAACCTCACCCCTGGGAATGTCATCCCAAGAACTCAGCCCAAGGAACCTCGCCCCTGGAAACCTCACCCCAAGGAACCTTACCCCTGGGAAATTTACTTCATCCCAAGCACTTTCTCCAAGAAACCTCACCCCTGGGAAATTCACTTCCCAGGAACCTTACTACATTCAAAAGAACTTTGCACAAGGAACCTCGCTCCCGGAAATTCCACCCACCCAAAAACTTAACGCCACCAAAAGAACTTCACCCCCGGGAACTTCGCCCATGGAACCTCGCCCCCAGGTGGAGCCTCGTCCCCTGGAACTTCACCCCCACGTACCTCACCCCCATAAACTTCACTTACCAGCTTCTGTATATCCAAAAAACTAAGGAGATGATATAGTAAGATGCCAAGTTTTGTAAGATTTGATATTAAAGAATGAGAACTTTAGGTTTGGTTATTCCAAGACTTCCCTTGTGCTGCCGGTCACCTATATGGACCCTACATCCCCACACAGGCATTTATTAGCTTGGTAACTTTTTTCTAAACCGATTTACGTATGGAACCTGCCAATCGGCTGAGTGAATGACAGAACAGAGCTCTGTGTTGGTTTGATATTGTTTTTCATTGAGAAACTGGCAGAGCAGTTGGTTCACTACCCTTATTATTTATCTATGGGGTTTGGAGTTCTTTCCAGTACAGGGTTTTATAATATTGTTTTTAATACTATAAGTGCTACAGGCCTGGAAAGGGGACTGTGGAGGAAACCTTTAGATATTGGTACCTGGGTAGCGGTGTAATCAAAGGTGACATCAAACATATAAGACTTCTCCCGGGAACGGTTGGCTCTCAAAATGTCATCGGGGTCTTCCATGGGATCCATTAAAACCACCATCTGGAAAAAAATAAAATAATTAAAACACGTGAAAAGGAGCCAATGACAAGTGAGATCCTACTGGTGGTCTTTTCTTCAGATTTATTGATGAACCCGCTAATGTTGGCTAAAGTAGCAAAATTATTGGAAAATGTGGTTATTTTTTGTAAAGATAACCAATGTGATCACTCCAAGAAATTTGCAAGGGGGTGCAATACATGAATCCATTAATGTAATCTATAAGGAATTATTCATTTTTTGAAGATGTACAGATAATATCCACAGTCACTTTCCCTGCATCACCATGCAGACCATTTCTCCTCCTCTGCGTATCTCCTGCAGACTGTTTCTCCCAGCACTTCTGTCCTCCTGAAAACTTTACTGTAGATCAGGGGTCTTCAAACTTTTCAAACAAAGGGCCAGTTTACTGTCCTTCAGACTTTAGGAGGGCCGGATTGTGGCCAGTGGGGGCAGAAAATGTCCCGGACCCAGCTCCAGTGAGAATAAATATGGTCTCAGGGATGGTGGTCAGTAGGAAGAGGAGTAGGGCCCCCATCAGACTCCATTCACACCTGAGCGTTTTGTAGCTTGAAGCCTGAAGCTACAAAACGCTGGAGGGGAAAAAATCTATTATTCTCTATGGAGATGGTTCACATCTCCACCACAAAATGCCTGAAGCCAGAAGTTCCAAAACGCCTGAAGCTCAAACAAGTTCTGGGACATTTTTTTAGGTAGATTTGGGCGTTCCGACAGCTTCTCCGGACCCTCTGTTCCAAGACACTCCCTCCATGACCATGTAAGGATGTAGCCCCCCCAGCTCTCCCGGGCTCCTCCGCTAGGCCTCACCCCCCCCCCCCCACATAGGGGTGAGGCCTCTGCTGCTCCATTCTCCAAGTCTCCCAGCCAACAACTTCTCCCCAGTGGGCTGGGACCTGAGCTTATATGGGAGGCCTGTCCCCTGCCAATTCCAATTGGGAATTGGTCAGGGCTCCTCACATGAGCTTCCTGTCACTCCATTCCTGTGCCCTGCCCCTCTTCCAGATCATTCTCCCTGCAAGCAGGGGAGGTGCCACAGAACCACTCCCTACCCCCAGATCAAAACAAGCAGGCCTAGCATTAAAGCAGAGGTCCAGCTTTAAAAAAAATTCAATTCAGCAGCTACAAACACTGTAGCTGCTGACTTTTAATAAGCACACATACCTGTCCAGGTTGCCCGTGATGTCGGCCGCCCGAGGCCGATCCGTCGATTGTGGCAGGTCCCATCCTCACTAAGGGAAACAGGCAGTGGGGCCTTGCGGCTTCACTGCCCGTTTACTACTGCACAGTCACTTTGTAAATGGGCGGCTGACTTCTGGGAGACACACAGTTCCGAGAAGTCAGAGCACACCATTCCCCAGAAGACAACGCGAGGACGACGAGACCGAGAAGCACCGTGGACAAGGAAGTGGCAGATTAGGAAGATCTGCCTAGTAACAGGCATTTCTGGTAAGTACATTTACATTTTAATTTTTTTAGCCTTTTTTGGATTTTTATTTTTTTAGGGTGGATCTCCACTTTAAACATAGGCCTACCTAAATTTACCTGCACCGTCAGTTTCCCTAGCACCTACCTACAGTAGAGGGTGCTACACATAATATTCTTTCAAGGTATTTTGGTTTAACTATTTTTTTGTGTTTTTTTTTGCACATTTAAAAAAATAGTTTTAGGTCTGAAGATCACTTAAAACCCCCTAAGACATAAATTTCATGAAAGAAGAGCGAAAATAAGATGGTGGCAGTAGCAACTGTTTTTACGTCACACAATATCAGCGCAATATATTATCCAATTTTTTGGTAAAGTATAATGGGTGAAGTTGAGCCAAATAAAACATTTTGTGTGATAAGTCCTCTTTAATGAGATATCAAAAGTCTATTAGACCCCGGATGTCTCACCTGTCCTCCAAAGCATGACTTGCACTCCATTAACTTCTTTCTCACCCACAGCAGCTGTGGAAAGTGACAGTTGGACCCCGGAAGTTAGAACCCAATAGCAATGTGTAAAGCCTAACTTCCGGGTCCAACTGTCACTTTCCACAGCTGCTGTGGGTGAGAAAGAACCCATAAGCAATGTGTAAAACCTTTCTCACCCGCAGCAGCCGTGGAAAGTGACAGTTGGACCCGGAAGTTAGAACCCAATAGCAACGTGTAAAGCCTAACTTCCGGGTCCAACTGTCACTTTCCACAGCTGCTGTGGGTGAGAAAGAACCCAAAAGCAACATGTAAAACCTTTCTCACCCGCAGCAGCCGTGGAAAGTGACAGTTGGACCCGGAAGTTAGAACCCAATAGCAACGTGTAAAGCCTAACTTCCGGGTCCAACTGTCACTTTCCACAGCTGCTGTGGGTGAGAAAGAACCCATAAACAATGTGTAAAACCTTTCTCACCCACAGCAGCCGTGGAAAGTGACAGTTGGACCCGGAAGTTAGGCTTTACACGTTTCTATTGGGTTCTAACTTCCGGGTCCAACTGTCACTTTCCACAGCTGCTGTGGGTGAGAAAGAACCCAAAAGCAACATGTAAAACCTTTCTCACCCGCAGCAGCCGTGGAAAGTGACAGTTGGACCCGGAAGTTAGGCTTTACACGTTGCCTTGGTTCTTAGTAGGAATGGGATTCTAGCTAAATCCAAAAATGAAGAAAAGATGATCCGCACTCCGGTCGTTGCTCTTAAAAAATTGACATATTTATTGACAAGCCACAGTAGACAAACGCAATAGGAAAAGGTTGACGCGTTTCGGCCTATAAGGCCTTAGTCACAACCACCATCTAAAAATACATGTAAATAGTTTTATGAAATACAAAACCTCATATATCTGTAGAGTTCAGCTTATTTCACATATCTCAGCACAAATGTTCTAAAGGGATACAAGTCAGTCTGTTCCTCAACCGTCCAAAAGCTACCAGTAGAGGAGAACATGTCAGGATAAAAGCCGGGAACAGATGGTCCTTGGCCTAGAGACTCAGTAAATTCCCCCAAATCAGATAAAGGAATTATTCCAGAAACCGCGCCAGGCTGCAGACAATGTGTGCCGGAATCACGGTGCAGGTGGAGCAGACAATGGCGTCCTTCTCCTCCTGACCAGACCGGTGATATCTCTGCAGAACCAGAACAATGCCTCCTGTGTAGTGCGGGCACCTGCCGGGAACACGCCGGATCGAGGTACGATGCTTCAAAGGGGCACTTAAGGGGGCTTGGCCATTGAGTTGCAGGAGACGGAACCCAAAGTTTCAGTGTTATAAATATCTAATTTATTACAACATGTTCTCCAGGCAGAAGGTCAGCCATGATCTTCAGGTTAGGTGAAGGCATCGGCCCCCATGTCTGTGAGATATCTTTATATGAGTTTCTAGATCTGCCAACCATTGTCTGTGTGTGTGTGTGTGTGTGTATATGGGGGTGATGGGTGGACCTGCTCTCTCCTAGCAGAAATAGACCATGTGCTGAGTCAGTTAGACACAGGCAACCATGAAGCAAGCAGGCAGTCTTGCTTTCTGTAGACCGAGCCCCACGGAATTGCCATGGAGAAGCAAATGCTGTCTAAATCCATCGGTCACGTGTCTTCTTCTTGAATCTTCTTCCAGATCTGTGCAGTAATCCAGTGTGAGACTTCCTGTAATAAAGACCGCCCCCTGCTGCTCTCTCTCCTTGTGCAGGGTGACTGGTCTGGTCTCCGCCCCCTCCTGTAGTGGGTGGAGACTGCCAGGTCTTTCCTACAGCTTTGTAGTTTTCTGTAGTGCATGGAGCCTGCTTGTCACCCCTCCCCACAACTCTACTCTCTCACCCTCCTTTTACAGGGGGTCTGGTCTTGTCTCCGCCTCCTTCTGTAGTTTTCTGTAGTAGGTGGAGCCTGCCGACCCCTCCCACAGCTCTACTCTCTCCTTGTGCACGGTGACTGGTCTTGTCTCTTCCCCCTCCTGCAGTGGGTGGGGCCTGCTGGGCCCCTCCCACAGCTCTACTCTATCTCCTTGTGCAGGTTAAATGGTCTTGTCTCTGCCCCCATGTAGTTCTCGGCAGGCACTTGTATTGGGTGGAGCTTTTTTCTTTAATCCTTGCTTACCTTGTGGTAGGTTCTCCACAGTTCACATACTCAACCACTGAGCGGATTCAGCGTGGTCTTGCCAAGATCCTCTTCTCAGCAGCTGCCGCTGGGGTCCCGTGCCGCCATGTTTGTGTGTAAAGTCATTGGGAAGTCCGCAGGTTCTTCCAGGTTCCCAATGATGCATTTCTAGGCCCGCCCCCTCCTCCTCTGTGAATGAAACACTATGGCCTCCTGGGATATTGAAATACACGAACACCCCCCTTTACGTACACTCGCGAATACGGACACATTGGCGTCTATAGAAAATCTTGGTCAGCTTGAAATGGCACAGCTCTCCTTTGTTAACATTGGTGTCTATGAGCAATCTGTGTCAGCTTAACATGGCACTGCTCTAGTTTTTTAACATTGATGTCTATGCGTTTTTTAATATTGGTGTCTAGGGGCAATCTTTACCAACGTGACATGGCACAGCTCTCGTTTTTTAACATTGGTGTCTATGGGAAATCTTGGTCAGCTTGACATGGCACTCCTCTCTTTTTTTTAATATTGGTGTCTATGGGAAATTTTGGTCAGCTTGACATGGCACAGCTCTCGTTTTTTCTAACATTGGTGTCTATGGGAAATCTTGGTCAGCTTGACATGGCATTGCTCTAGTTTTTTAACATTGATGTCCATGCGTTTTTTAACATTGGTGTCTATGTGCAATCTTTGCCAGCTTGACATGGCACAGCTCTCGTTTTTTTTTTTCACATTGGTGTCTATTGGAGATCTTGGTCAGCTTGACATGGCACTACTCTCGTTTTTTAACATTGGTGTCTATGGGAAACCTTGGTGAGCTTGACATGGCACTGCTCTCGTTTTTTTTAACATTGGTGTCTATGGGAAATCTTGGTCAGCTTAACATGGCACTGCTCTAGTTTTTTTAACATTGATGTCTATGCGTTTTTTAACATTGGTGTCTATGGGCAATCTTTGCCAGCTTGACATGGCACTGCTCTTATTTTTTTTAAATTGGCATCTATGGGAAATCTTTGTCAGCTTGACATGGCACTGCTCTCGTTTTTTAACATGGGTGTCTATGGGAAATCTTTGTAAGCTTGATATGGCACAGCTCTAGTTTTTTGAACATTGATGTCTATGCGTTTTTTAACATTGGTGTCTATGGGCAATCTTTGCCAGCTTGACATGGCACTGCTCTTATTTTTTTAACATTGGCATCTATGGGAAATATTTGTCAGCTTGACATGGCACTGCTCTCGTTTTTTAACATGGGTGTCTATGGGAAATCTTTGTAAGCTTGATATGGCACAGCTCTTGTTTTTTTAACATTGATGTCTATGGGTAATCTTTGCCAGCTTGACATGGCACTGCTCCCATTTTTTAATATTGGTATCTATGAGAAATCTTTGTCAGCTTGACATGGCACTGCTCTCGTTTTTTAACATGGGTGTCTATGGGAAATCTTTGTAAGCTTGATATGGCACAGCTCTTGTTTTTTTAACATTGATGTCTATGGGTTTTTTACCATTGGTGTCTATGGGTAATCTTTGCCAGCTTGACATGGCACTGCTCCCATTTTTTAATATTGGTATCTATGAGAAATCTTTGTCAGCGTGACATGACACTGCTCTCGTTTTTAACATTGGTATCTATTGGAAATCTTGGTCAGCTTGACATGGCCCAGCTCTCGGTTTTTAACATTGATGTATATGGGTTTTTAACATTGGTGTCTATGGGCAATCTTTGCCAGCTTGACATGACACTGCTCTCGTTTTTTTTAATATTGGTGTATATGGGAAATCTTGGTCAGCTTGACATGGCCCTGCTCTTGTTTTTTAACATTGGTATCTATGGGCAATCTTTGCCAGCTTGACATGGCACTGCTCTTATTTTTTTAACATTGGTATCTATGGGAAATCTTGGTCAACTTGACATGGCACTGCTCTCGGCTTTTAACATTGATGTATATGGGTTTTTAACATTGGTGTCTATGGGCAATCTTTGCCAGCTTGACATGGCACTGCTCTCGTTTTTTTTTACATTGGTGTATATGGGAAATCTTTGCCAGCTTGACATGGCACTGCTCTTGTTTTTTTAAAGCTGGCGTTTATGGAAACTCTTGGTCAGCTTGACATGGCACGGCTCTCGTTTTTTAACATTGGTGTCTATGGGAAATCTTGGTCAGCTTGACATGGCACTGCTCCCGGTTTATCCGATTTTGGGGTCGGCAAGCTTGCCTAGGTAATCAGTTATGCCTGTAAATTACTATTGCAAAGTTTTTGGACCGTGGTCAGGTTCAGATTTGTTGCCCTCCTGTTGGGGAGATTTTCAGTCACTTCCTAGATGCAGTAAAGATTGTACAGATTGCCGCCATATACATTCTAAAGTATTTTTTTGGTAAAAGCCAATGCAGCGGCGGAATGTCTCTGAACTTTTATAAAAGACGTGAGCAAAGTTGAGGCTCCCGAATTATTACCATCCTCGCCGCAATGAATTTTTAATCAGCTCTTTGAATTGAAGTGTAGATTTTATCTGACAGCACAACGCCAAGCAGCCCTCCCTGCTGTCACCTGAACACGCTCCAATGCCTCCGCTCTGTGACATATGGCAGCTACGAACACCCTTAAAGGAGAACTCCGACCTTCCCTTCAGTCTTGCACGGGTGTACCGGCTCCTTTCCTGGTCTGAGATGGCTTCCTCTGATTTCACTGCACACTGTAAGCTTCTCACCATGTGCATTAGAAGCTTCAGCAAGTCAGATAGAGCCCCGCCTTTTTTCCTGGCCAGGTCTAACACTTTCCGCCCCAGCACGACTGTCCCTGGCCCCGTCCCTTTCCATTCATTGGACTGCAGTTATTTCAATCATGGAGGCTCATCGTCACATGTGGGCGTCACCTATGCAAATAAAGCCTGCCTAGAAACACCCACTCCTCCAGACTTATGAAGGCATTTTGCAAAACCCCGCCTCCGCTTTTATGTTAAACATTTTTAACCACTTAAGGACCCCTTCACGCCGATATACGTCGGCAGAATGGCACGGCTGGGCACTAGGGTGACCACGTGTCCCGCATTTTGCAGGTCTGTCCCGGGCACCTTCATTCCAGGACAATACAGTGTCCCGGAATAAAACTGACACAGCCACCATCCCCCCCCCCCCGGGCCAATCTGATGCCCCAAAAAAAGGCCACCACGCCACCGCTTTACTCACTGACAGTACTTGCCCTGGCCGGGATTGCCTGGAGGAGCACAATCCCGCCTCCTGCTTGTGATTGGAGAAATCATAAATCCCGCCTCTTGTGTTCAGTCACTGTGCTGTGATTCGTTACAGCACAAGCTGATTTTTGGGAAGGGGGGGGGGTGTCCCTGAATGGTAGTTTGGAAATGTGGTCACCCTACAGGGCACAGCCGTCGGGTCGCGAGCACGTCGCCGGCGGCACGCTCGTGACCCGGTCTGGAGATCTGTGACCACGCCCGCGTGACCCGCGGACCGGATCGCCGCCGGTGTCACGCGATCGGTCACCGGAGCTGAAGAACGGGGAGAGGTAAGTGTAAACACACCTTCCCCGTTCTTCACTGTGGCAGTGTCAGTGATCGTCTGTTCCCTGATATAGGGAAAGACGATCAATGACGTCACACGTCCAGCCCCGCCCCCCTACAGTTAGAAACACATATGAGGTCACACTCAACCCCTACAGTGCCCCCTAGTGGTTAACTCCTAAACTGCAATTGTCATTTTCACAGTAACAGTGCATTTTTATTGCACTTTTCGCTGTGAAAATGCCAATGGTCCCAAAAATGTGTCCGATGTGTCCGCCATAATGTCGCAGTCACGAAAAATATCGCTGATCGCCGCCATTAGTAGTAAAAAAAAAAACTATTAATAAAAATGCAATAAAACTATCCCCTATTTTGTAAACGCTATAAATTTTGCGCAAACCAAATCGATAAACGCTTATTGGGATTTTTTTTTTACCAAACATATGTAGAAGAATACGTATCGGCCTAAAAAAAATAATTTTTTTAAAACTTTTTTGGGGGATATTTATTAGAACAAAAAGTAAAAAACATTGCATTTTTTTCAAAGTTGTCGCTCTATTTTTGTTTATAGCGCAAAAAATTAAAACCGCAGAGGTGATCAAATACCACCAAAAGAAAGCTCTATGTATGGGGAAAAAAGGACGCCAATTTTGTTTGGGAGCCACGTCGCACGACCGCGCAATTGTCAGTTAAAGCGACGTAGTGCCGAATCGCAAAATGCGGCCTGGTCATTGACTAGCAAAATGGTCCGGGGCTGAAGTGGTTAAAAGGATAACTCCACTTTTGTGTGTGTTTTTTTTTTTTTTTTAACCAAATAACTGCAACACAAATCATATTGTTATTAAAAGTAGTAATAAAGGTTTAGCTTTAAAAAATAAAATAAAAAAATACCACACATGTCATACTGGTAATGGTTTTGCACAGAGCACCCCAAATCCTCCTCTTGTCAGGTCCCCCCACTGGCACTCCTGGCTCCTCCCCCTTGACCAGTTTCCTGCTTGTGCGATTGGCTCACTGATTTTTCCAGAAGTCTGCACTAAGATGCAAGTCAGATTTTGGGCATCCTCTGCAACACCAATGTCGTTTTTGGTGAGAGACTCCCAAAGGAAAAAGAAAATCACATCTAAAAAGGGATGCAGACCCTGCCACTTTTTAGAGTCCTGCTGGTGCAGCAGCTAAATGATAATTAAAAAGGTTACTAGCATTCAGAATCACTTCGCCACTGGACACAGAGAAACAAACAGCCATTTCTTTAGAATAACAAAAGAAAGGAATCTTCTACAAACTTTGTTACAATCCCTGCAATGTACAGAGATCATCCAGAAAGGGGGGGGGGGTTTCGCAACAAAAATGGGGGTACAAGTCTGTGACTTCAGACTGCGATCACTTGCATCCTCTGAAGGGTTAAAGTGACACCTGTTGCAGGTATCTGCGTGCAATGCACACCCTCCCATCTCAGTGTCTTATTCGCCCCCGTGGCACATTCCTCCCCCCCCCCCCCTCCACACACCGTCGGCCCCCGTCTGTCCTGGCCGTTGCTGTAGCAACGTTGTCCTTGCCAAAAAAGTGGGTAGCTGATGCATCTTAAAAGCCTGTTATCCGCCAGCGCCATCTGTGCCGACTTCTCCGCGGATCGCGCTGTCTTCTTCTGTAACCTGTAGATGGGCTTCGCTCCCTTCAATTCCCTTCAGTTAAAGGGAAACGAGCAAATATTGTAGAAACACTGAAATTTGTACTATAAAGTTGACTTTTTTGTCTCAGGTTTTCACATTTTAATGCGCTTGGGTGCAGATTTGCAGGCGCTCCCTCTAGTGGCTGATCTGTGTATCAGGCAGTTCAATCACCATCCTTAGTGCAAGTAACTAACAGCATGTTAAAGAGTATCTAAAGTCATTTTTGTTATGATTGTTCTAGTACCTCCAGGTCCACCGGGACTTCCAGAGCTCCTTCAAATTGCGTTAAACGCGCCCCCGACCCAGAGAGGTATTTATAGGCAATAGCCATCAGCCCTTAAAGTGGCTGGTGCTGTGTCCTCTTGTCAGCTACCCTGTTTTCAGCAAAAGACCTATACCACTCTCCTGCTGTCTTGCCTGTTGCTGACCTAGATTGTCCTGGTCATTCTTCTGCTGTATTGCCCGTTTCTGACCCAAATTGCCCTGACTGCTCTTCTGCTGTCTTGCCCGTTTCTGACCCAGATTGCCCTGACTGCTCTTCAGCTGTCTTGCCCGTTTCTGACCCAGATTGCCCTGACTGCTCTTCTGCTGTCTTGCCCGTTTCTGACCCAGATTGCCCTGACTGATCTTCTGCTGTCTTGCCCGTTTCTGACCCAGATTGCCCTGACTGATCTTCTGCTGTCTTGCCCGTTTCTGACCCAGATTGCCCTGACTGATCTTCTGCTGTCTTGCCCGTTTCTGACCCAGATTGCCCTGACTGATCTTCTGCTGTCTTGCCTGTTTCTGACCTAGATTGTTCTGACCGCTCTTCTGCTGTCTTGCCCGTTTCTGACCCAGATTGTCTCGACCACTCTTCTGCTGTCTTGCCCATTGTTTACCCAGATTGCCCTGACCACCCCCCTTCTGTTTTCCCCATTGCTTACCCAGATTGCCCTGACCACTCTTCGGTTGTCTTGCCTGTTACTGACCCAGATTGTCCTGACCACTTTTATGGTGTTCTGCCCATTGTGAACCCAGATTATGCTGACCACTCTTCTGTTGTCTTTCCCATTGCTGAGCTAAATTGTCCTGATCAGTCTTCTGCTGTCTTGCTCGTTGCTGACCCAGATTGTCTCGACCACTCTTCTGCTGTCTTGCCCATTGCTTACCCAGATTGCCCTGACCACCCCCCTTCTGTTTTCCCCATTGCTTACCCAGATTGCCCTGACCACTCTTCGGTTGTCTTGCCTGTTACTGACCCAGATTGTCCTGACCACTTTTATGGTGTCCTGCCCATTGTGAACCCAGATTATGCTGACCACTCTTCTGTTGTCTTTCCCATTGCTGAGCTAAATTGTCCTGATCAGTCTTCTGCTGTCTTGCTCGTTGCTGACCCATATTATTCTGACCACTCTTCTGTCTTGCCCATTGCTGACCCAGATTCTCTTGACCACTTTTCTGCTGTCTTGCCATTGCTGACCCAGATTGTCCTGGCCACTTTCTGATGTCTTGCCCCTTGCTGACCTAGATTGTCCTGTCCACTTTTCTGCTGTCTTGCCATTGCTGACCCAGATTGTCCTGGCCACTCTTCTGCTGCCTTGCCCATACCTTACTTACTGTAGATTGTTCTGACCATTCTTCTGCTGTCTTGCCGTTGCTGACCCAGATTGTCCTGGCCACTCTTCTGCTGCCTTGCCCATACCTTACTTACTGTAGATTGTTCTGACCATTCTTCTGCTGCCTTGCCATTGCTGACGCAGATTCTCCTGGCCACTTTTCTGCTGTCTTGCCGTTGCTGACCCAGATTGTCCTGGCCACTCTTATGCTGCCTTGCCCATACGTTACATACTGTATATTGTTCTGACCACTCTTCTGCTGTCTTCTCTGTTGCTGACCCAGATTTCCCTAACCACTCTTCTGCTGTCTTGCCTGCTGTCAACACAGACCGTTATGACTACTCCTTTGCCTGTTGTCTACCTATGACCCCCGACTGAACCTGACCACTCTTCTCGCTCTGCTGTCTTGCAGTGTTGCTGACCCAGATTGTTCTGTCCACCCTTCTGCTTCCTTGCCCATACCTTACTTACTGTAGATTGTTCTGACCACTCTTCTGCTGTCTTGCTTCTTGCTGACCCAGATTGCCCTGGCCACTTTTCTGCTATCTTGCCATTGCTGACCCAGATTGTCCTGGCCACTCTTCTGCTTCCTTGTCCATACCTTACTTACTGTAGATTATTCTGACCACTCTTCTGCTGTCTTGTCTGCTGCTGACCCAGATTGTTCTAACCACTCTTCTGTTGCCTTGCCCCTTGCTAACCCAGGTTGTCCTAGCCACTTTTCTGCTGTCTTGCCGTTGCTGACCCAGGTTGTCCTGACCACTCTTCTGCTGTCTTGCTCGTTGCTGATCCAGATTATTCTGACCACTTCTCTGTCTTGCCCATTGCTGACCCAGATTGTCCTGACCATTTTTCTGCTGTCTTGCTGTTGCTGACCCAGATTGTCCTGTCTACTCTTCTGCTGCCTTGCCCGTACCTTACTTACTGTAGATTGTTCTGACAACTCTTCTGCTATCTTGTCTGTTGCTGACCCAGATTTTTCTAACCACTCTTCTGCTGTCTTGCCTGCTGCCAATACAGACTGTTATGACTACTCCTTTGCTTGTTGACTGACCTCTGATTGAACCTGACCGCTCTTCTCACTCTGCTGTCTTGCAATGTTGCTGCCCCAGATTATCCTGTCCACTCTTCTGCTGCCTTTCCTGTTGATGATCCAGATGGTACTGACCACTATTTTGCTGCATGGCCCATTGCTGACCTGGATTGTGTAATAATCACCCGTGTTTGGCCCGTTGTTGACCCCGGTGCCATGACATAATTTCCCTGTCTGATCTCTGACTCGGTTAAAGCTGCGGCTTAAGCAGCCGGGGAGGCGGCGAGGAAGCCCGGCAAGGAAGGTATACATGAGGGATGAGCTGCGTGCAGACTGTTGCTTACCCTAAATGTCTCTTTAAATAAAAAGTAGAATCATAACAAAAATTCTATAAATAATAATAAAAAAAAATCCTTTTTTTTTTTTTTTAACAAAAATATGTTTTGTCTTTATACAGCCCACATTTTATTTGTCTTTTATCACTTGGCATTGAGTGTCGCTACAGACAATCCAACACATTACACAAGGCGTTCTAAGCTGTGCAATCTCTACCTCCCCCCGCGATCTCCCCGTCGGCGGTGTCCGCGTTTCCATGGATACAACGCCGTGTCCCCATCTCACCTTTTGGTATTCTGTGACAGATCCGGGAACGATGCTGGAAATACCGTCTCAGAATACAAGTGAAACCTTGGTTTGAGAACAACTTGGTTTGAGAGCATTTTGACTTGATATACAAGCGATGTCTTGATATACAAGTAACATCACGACACAACTGAGTATAAGACCCCTTTCCCACTGGGAGCGGTTTTCAGGCACTTTAGTGTTGAAAAAAAAGCGCCTGAAAGAAGCCGCATCTGTAATCCCAATGTGAAAGCCTGAGTGCTATCACACTAAGGCGCTGCATTGGTGGGGCGTCAAAAAAAGTCCTGCAAGCAGCCAGGGCCGTTTCATTGAGCGGGCACGACTAGGCACAGACCGGGGGCCCCATGTTCAACTGGGGTCCCAGAGCCGGACAAATCCCCCCCCCCCCCCCGAGAATGCTGCCTGGCTAGTTATCTGCTGCCTGACTTGCAAGAGACAACCTTAGCAGGACAGTGACACAGCAAGTGACAATCCGCAACATGTGGCAGATGACAATCCACCACGTGTGGCAAGTGTCAATCCGCAACGTGTGGCAAGTGACAATCCACAATGTGTGGCAAGTGACAATCCGCAATGTGTGGCAAGTGACAATCCACAATGTGTGGCAAGTGACAATCCGCAATGTGTGGCAAGTGACAATCCACAATGTGTGGCAAGTGACAATCCACCACGTGTGGCAAGTGACAATCCACCACGTGTGGCAAGTGACAATCCACAATGTGTGGCAAGTGACAATCCACAACTTGTGGCAAGTGACAATCCGCAACGTGTGGCAAGTGACAATCCACAATGTGTGGCAAGTGACAATCCACAATGTGTGGCAAGTGACAATCCACAACTTGTGGCAAGTGACAATCCGCAAATGTGGCAGGTGTTGTGGCAAGTGACAATCTGCATCTGGTGACAAGGAACTGGCGGCAAGTGACACGCTAAATCTGGTGACGAGACGGGTGGCAAGTGACATGCTGTAAAGTAGAAATATTGTACTTTCATTCCTGAGAGTAGGGGGGTAAATTGGGGCAGGCTTGTAGGGGCCCCATAGCATTACTTTGCCCAGGGGCCCATGATGCTATTAAGATGGCCCTGCAAGCAGCTTCTTTGCAGCGCTTTAGGAGCGGTGAATCCATCGCTCCTAAAGCTCCCCGTCCCATTGAAATCAATAGGAAGCGCCTGCAAAATGCCTTGGCAGCAGCCCTTTGTGGGCACTTTTAACCCTTTATTCGGGCCACTAGTGGGGATTAAAGGCACCCCATTAGAGCTCGAAAATACCGGTAAAGCGTCGCTTTACCAGCGTTTATTATAAGCGTAGGAAACCACTTCCATTGGTCAGCTGGAAACGAAGGTATTACATCTAATGAGAGGGACGAGCCGTAGAGCATTAATGTGAACTCTGTGACCTGGTACTTTCCTGGCGCGGGCACGGAGGGGTAATCCTTGTGTTGTGCCGTAACAGTGGAAAAGGTCGCACAGGAGATACAAAAAGGTCCTGAACCAGGAGAAGATAATCTTCTATACATAACATGGCACATATAACTCATCTCCATAGCAATCATTCATAACTTCTGTCATTCTAGTAGAACAGCTAAATGCAAAAGGTGAAACATAGAAAGGAACCTCGTACAATGAGGCTATCACTCTGGTGACCCCCCCATTGTTCTGTATGATGAAGAGTCTGCAGTTCTACATCATCCATGGCACTCTCTGGCTTGCTGTTTGCAGGGAGGTACAGGCAGTATACCTGGCAACCCCCCTTTTTTTGTAAGGGGCCAGAGGTTTTATTTAAATTTGTTTATATATATATATTTTTTATTATTAATATTATTTCTTTATTTCGTTTTTTATTAAAGGGCCCAGAGGTCCCCAGGGCCCCAGATGGCAATTTTATTTTTTCATATACTACCTTTTTTTTTAAATGTTTTATTAAAGGGCCCAGATGTCCCCAGGGGCCCGGAGGTCCCCAGGGCCGTGGATGACAACCCCCCTTGTTTTATTTAAAACATTTATATATATATATATATATATATATATATATATTATATATATATTATTAATTTTTTATTAAATAGCCCAGAGGCCCCCAGATGGCAACCCCCCTTTTTTTATATATATATATATATATATATATACACACACACACACACACACACATTTTTTTTCATATATTACCTTTTTTATATGTTTTTATTAAAGGGCCCAGATGTCCCCAGGGCCCCGGATAGCACCCCTTGTTTTTATATATATATTTTATTTTTTATTAAAACCCCCTTTATATATATATATATATATATATATATATATATATATATATATATATATATATATATATATATATATATACTGTATATACACACACACACATTTGTTTTCATATATTATCTTTTTTTTTATGTTTTTATTAAAGGGCCCAGTTGTCCCCAGGGGCCCGGAGGTCCCCAGGGCCCTGGATGGCAACCCCCCTTTTTTTTATATATATATAAATTTTTTTCATATATTTTTTTTTTTTTATGTTTTTATTAAAGGGCCCAGAAGTCCCCAGGGCCCCAGATGGCAACCCCCCCCCCCTCTTTTATATACATATTATATACATATAAACATTTTTTTTCATATATTATGTTTTGTTTTTGTTTTATATGTTTTTATTAAAGGGCCCAGATGTCCCCAGGGGCCTGGAGGTCCCCAGGACCCCGGATGGCAACCCCTCCTTTTTTCTTTTTATACAATTTTGTTTTTTGTTCACGGCTTTGAAAAACTCGGCTTATACTCGAGTATATACGGTAAGTGAAGACCTGCATATGAAATACAAAATATTGCCTCATAACATTTGATTTTACCGGATAAAAACAAGAAACAATAAATTATACTGCTATTGTTTTGGCCCTACTATACATCCCTGTTAATTTCTGCCCTCCTGTGAAGATGTTCCTACCTGGTCATCCACCTTATGGGCGATGATGGTGGCCCCTTCCATGATTTCTGTTTCATTGATTGGCCGGATCCGGAGAGCGACCTGTATGGACAAAGGAAAGTGGAATTATCAGCTGACCGATGTACTAACTATACACTAAACTTGGATTAGGAATTTTGCTACATCATTTTTTTTTTTATTGTGAGAGTTTTAGGCTTTGTGAGAATTTATTTTTATTTTTATTGCTACTAATGTTAAAAGTATAATTCTGACCGTGTGTAGGGTCCATCGGACTTTTGCCATCAGAATTTCAAGAATATATATATATATAAAAAATAAAAAAAAATTGATAAAAAAAAAGGGGGGTAGCTATCTGGGACCCCCGGGCCCTTTAATAAAAAAAAAATATAGATATATATATATATATAGATATATATATATAGATATATATATATATATATCTATATATTTATAGATAAAAAAATATAAATATCTATATCTATATCTATATCTATATCTATATATATATATATATATATATATAAAAAGAAAAACACGTAAAAAAAAATTATAAAAAAAGGGGGGTAGCTATCCGGGGGACCTGTGGGCCCTTTAATAAAAATAATATATATATATATATATATAAAGAAAAATATATATATATATATAAAAAAGAAAACAAATGTTAAAAAAAATTATAAAAAAGGGGGGGGGGGGTAGCTATCCGGGGGCCCTGGGGACCTCTGGGCCCTTTAATAAAAAGTATATATATATATAAATATATATATATATATATACACACACACCCAGTGTATATAAAAAAAAAGGGGGGGTTGCCATACGGGGCCCTGAGGACTTCTGGGCCTCTGGGGACTTCCGGGCCCCTTACAAAAAATAAAAAAAGGGGTGGTTGCCATCTGGGCCCTTGGGGACCTCCGGGCCCCTTACATGTGTACTGCCTGTACCCCCATGATGGCGGCCCTGGATATGGGAGATATACACCTTCCCGTAGAAGTGGCGGTCTGCGGTAGAGTCTGTCGGCTGATTAGACATTGCTGACTCAGCGCTCCGTGTCTATCCAGCCGAAGCCGTCTAATTTGAAAGCCTGCTATGTCAAACTTAATTATGTGTCATTATTCGGGATCTCTAATCCTGTGCCGGAGACCCCCAGCGAGGGATTAGCCGCCTTTCACAAACATACAATTAATGTGCAGCGCAGTGTGAACACGCCGCACCGCCCCGGGCGAAGCACACAGGACACACGCCAACAAAGGTGCAAGAAGAAAATAAACTCAGATAAAATGATCACCAGTGGGAAAATTACCGATTAACCTTTTTTACAAGTTCGGTGTTTTGGCGGCGGTGTGAATCCCTCGCTGGTCCCGTGCGTTTATTTACATCTCACCGATGGCCGAGACTTTATCACTACTCAAAGTACGCCCATGGTAATGATAGCCCCTGGTTGGAGCCAATCACCAAAATCTTATATGAAGCTAGGAGTGGAATTTAACCTGCTGCTGCCCGAGTAAGACATATGGGTGGTGGTAGAAGGGTGGGCTTTAACTCCCACATGCTCACCTAGGTTAAGGTGACCAGATTTTTTTAATGAAATCCGGGGAAATTTTTTTTTTTTTTTTTTTACTAGTAATGGTGGCAATCAGTGACTATCTGCCCGCCACCGCCCGCCTCACAGCCTGTCAAGTCTTACTCTCCGGCCCCGCCTACTACCGGGTGGAGAGCAGAAAGTTCACTTCGCCAGGGAAGGCAAGGTTGATAAGCAGGCAGGCGGCTGGCTGGGACTTGAGCCACGGTAGAAGAACATGCGAGCGGACCTGAATGGGCATGCGCCCGAAATAGTCCCTGCACTCTGACCAGCACATGATCATCAGAAAGGGCACAGATAATGGAAAAAATAGACAGGTAGTAGGAGTGGCAGAGAAGGGGTGTGTAATTCAGATTTTTCTTTATTAATTCTGCACTAACTGTCTTTGAAATTGCCCCAGTCCCTATTCAAATCCAATCCGGGGACAAAACCAGGGACAGACTTGGTCCGGGGACAGTTTTCTCAATCCGGGGACTGTCCCCAGAAATCGGGGATGTCTGGTCACCCTAACCTAGGTGTAAGGGTGAAGACTTTGCTAGCCACACCAGGATGAAAGTCTATGAACCGGCTGGCCACACCTGGATAGAAGAAGAGAGAGAGAGACGCTGCTGGGCACAGCTTGGTGTAAGGGTGGCCACACTGCTGGGCACACCTTGGTGTAAGGGTGGCGACACTGCTGGGCACACCTTGGTGTAAGGGTGGCGACACTGCTGGGCACACCTTGGTGTAAGGGTGGAGACTACTGGACACACCTAGGTGTAAGGGTAGCAACTCTGCTGGGCACACCTTGGTATAAGGGTGGAGACTCTTCTGGGCACACCTTGGTGTAAGGGTGGAGACTCTTCTGGGCACACCTTGGTGTAAGGGTGGAGCCTCTACTAGGCATGCATTGGTGTAAGGGTGGAAAGACTGCTGGGCACACCTGGGTGAAAGTGGGTGATCCTGCCGGGCACACCTTGGTGTAAGGGTACCGACTCTGCTGGGCACACATTGGTGTAAGGTTGGAGACTGCTAACCACAACTGGATGAAAGTGGGTAAACCTGCTGGGCACATCTGGATGGAAGAAGAGAGACGCTGCTGGGCACACCTTTGTGTAAGTGTGGCGACTCTGCTGGGCACATCTTGGTGTAAGGGTGAAGACACTGCTGGGCACACCTTGGTGTAAGGGTGAAGACACTGCTGGGCACACCTAGACAAAAGTGGGTGAACCAGCTGGGCACACCTAGGTGTAAGAGTAAAAACTCTGCTGGGCACACCTTGGTGTAAGGGTGGAGAATCTGCTGGGCACACCTTGGTGTAAGGGTGGAGACGCTGCTGGGCACACCTTGGTGTAAGGGTGGAGACGCTGCTGGGCACACCTTGGTGTAAGGGTGGAGACTCTGCCGGGCACACCTTGGTGTAAGGGTGGAGATTCTACCGGGAACACTTTGGTGTAAGGGTGGAGATGCTGTTGGGCACTCCTGAATGTTAGAAGAGGTGGAAGGAAGTCCTTGCTGAGCACGTCTGGATGAAAGTTCGGAGACTGCTTATGTATACAGACTCCAGATCTGGTACATGGGCAGAGTTATGGTGCCGCGTCACTGCAGGAACCAGGAAGTGACAGCCGGCCCAGCATTGAAGATGGTGGTTCATGACTGGAGTAGGGAAGCGAGTCCCAAGGGGTCATCACTGGATCTGTTGGGCTGGGTTTGTAAGTATAATATTATAGAATAAGAAGAACACTAAAAGGAAGTGGGGAAGAGGGGCAATGTCATTGGGAAGATCTTCTGTAAGATGGGCTTTCTCAACCAGGCTTCAGTAGACCCCCATGGTGGAACCTCCAGAGATATTTGGGAGTTTCTTGAGCTGTGGCTGATTCCTCCACCACCTACAATGACTACAAGGGAATAATTTTCCACTGACATTCAATATATGGGGGCAGTGTTGGCAACCGTCTGTATTTTTACGGACAGTACGTAAAAACGGGCACTTTTTTCCCCGGTTCGTAAATGTCTGTGGTTGCGGGAATGTGCCAGTAAAAATAGCCAAGACCGGTTTGGCTTGGAACTGCGCATAGAAATTCGAGGCAGGGGGTGATTGGAGGCAGGGGGTGATGGTGGCTGCGGTAGAGCCGCAGAGGGGGATGGAGGCAGGGGGCAATGGAGGCAGGGGGAGATTGGAGGCAGGGGGTGTTAGTGGCAGGGGATGATTGGAGGCAGGGGGTGATGGTGGCACCGCAGAGGGGGATGGTGGCACCGCAGAGGGTGGGGGATGTAGACAGGGGTTGTTGGTGGCACCGAAGAGGGGGGTGGAGGCAGGAGGTTATTGGAGGCAGGGGGCCTGGGGGAGATTGGAGGCAGGGGGTGTTAGTGGCAGGGGGTGATTGGAGGCAGGGGTTGTTGATGGCACCGCAGAGGGGGATGGTGGCATCGCAGAGGGTGGGGGTGGAGACAGGCGTTGTTTGTGGCACCGCAGAGGGGAATGGAGGCAGGGGGTGATTGGAGGCAGGGGGCCCAAGGGCAGATTGGAGGCAGAGGGAGATTGGAGGCAAAGGGAGGTTGGAGGCAGGGGGAGATTGTGGCACCTCAGAGGGGGGTGAAGGCAGGGGGTGTTGGTGGCAGAGAGGAGTGGAGGCAGGGGGTGTTGGTGGCAGAGGGGAATGGAGGCAGGGGGAGATTGGAGGCAGGGGGTGTTGGTGGCACCTCAGAGGGGGATGGTGGCACTGCAGAGGGTGGGGGATGGAGACAGGGGTTGTTGGTGGCACCGAAGAGGGGGGTGGAGGCAGGGGACGATGGAGGCAGGGGGAGATTGGAGGCAGGGGGTGTTAGTGGCAGGGGGTGATTGGAGGCAGAGGGGGATGGTGGCATCGCAGAGGTGGATGGTGGCATCGCAGAGGGTGGGGGATGGAGACAGGTGTTGTTTGTGGCACCGAAGAGGGGGATGGAGGCAGGGGACGATGGAGGCAGGGGGAGATTGGAGGCAGGGGGTGTTAGTGGCAGGGGGTGATTGGAGGCAGGGGGTGTTGGTGGCACCGCAGAGGGGGATGGTGGCATCGCAGAGGGTGGGGGATGGAGACAGGTGTTGTTTGTGGCACCGAAGAGGGGGATGGAGGCAGGGGACGATGGAGGCAGGGGGAGATTGGAGGCAGGGGGTGTTAGTGGCAGGGGGTGATTGGAGGCAGGGGGTGATGGTGGCACCGCAGAGGGGGATGGTGGCATCGCAGAGGGTGGGGGATGGAGACAGGTGTTGTTTGTGGCACCACAGAGGGGGATGGAGGCAGAGGGTGATTGAAGGCAGGGGGCCTGGGGGAGATTGGAGGCAGAGGGAGATTGGAGGCAGAGGGAGATTGGAGGCCGAGGGAGATTGGAGGCCGAGGGAGGTTGGAGGCAGAGGGAGGTTGGAGGCAGAGGGAGGTTGGAGGCAGAGGGAGGTTGGAGGCAGAGGGAGATTGGAGGCAGAGGGAGGTTGGAGGCAGAGGGAGGTTGGAGGCAGAGGGAGGTTGGAGGCAGAGGGAGGTTGGAGGCAGAGGGGGGTTGGAGGCAGAGGGAGATTGGAGGCAGAGGGAGGTTGGAGGCAGAGGGAGGTTGGAGGCAGAGGGAGGTTGGAGGCAGGGGGAGGTTGGAGGCAGGGGGAGATTGTGGCATCGCAGAGGGGGGTGAAGGCAGGGGGTGTTGGTGGCAGAGGGGAGTAGGGGCAGAGGGTGCTGGTGGCAGAGGGGGGTGAAGGCAGGGGGTGTTGATGGCAGAAGGGAGCGGAGGCAGGGGGTGTTGGTGGCAAAGGGGAGTGGAGGCAGGGGGTGTTGCTGGCAGAAGGGAGTGGAGGCAGGGGGTGTTGGTGGCAGAGGGTGATGGAGGCAGGGGGTGATGTGACTAAATAATTTGCCCTTTTTACATCGAAAATAACAAAAATATGTTTTTTTACCTTAATATCTACCTTACATCACATTGCTATTTGCCTGGCGTACTTGTTTTTCGCCTAAATACTGAAATTGCACCTAAAAATTTAATTTTGTAACTTTTGTAAAAGGCCAGTAAAACTGTGGCTGCGTCAGTAAATTGCGGGTGTCGTGCCAGTAAATTTCACTCTGGTAGGTTGGCAACACTGTATGGGGGTCACTTCTTCACTGACTGCCAATGTATAGGGAGGTAGAAGAAAAGTGCGGGGAGCCGGATCTCAGGGGAGGGAATGAATCTCCTCTTTCTTTCTCAAGAGTGAAGGCTGAAAGATCGACTCTTTCCTTGAGTAGGGACTGGATGTACAGGGAGAAAAGAAGGAGAAAAGAGCCAGAAGCAGAAAGTATAAAGTCCAGATTTACTTCTATTAAGACTCATAGGTCATAAAAATCCAACACGTTTCGAGGGTACAAAAGCCCCCCTTCATCAGGGCCACAAATAACACATAAAAGACTTCCGATCAATATACAGCATTGTCTGGTATGTAAGTGATAAAGGATATCAAGTGTAAATATGTAGAGATACTCAATACAAAATAAAACAGCTAAGTACAGGGAAATATGGGAAGAGGACATAAAAAATAGGCATCAAATTCTAAACAAGAAAAAAATAAAAATAAAAGAATATACAAGTCAATGAAATATGAGAGGATACAATCAATGTGGCTATAAAATTCTTTATTATTATTATTATTATTATTATTATTATTATACAGTATATTTGGTTCCACTATCCTTCCTCTGGACTGGTGCTGTACAGAGAACACTGAGCCACACTATTATTATTATTAAACATATAGATAGCTCTGACATATACCGCAGCGTTGTACAGAGAGCACTGAGCCAATCACATCAGTCTCTGCACCAGAGGAGCTTACACTCTAATGTCCTCTCCACAGCCTGATCTGAGGGGAAACTAATTACCCTACCAGAATGTTTTTAGATTTGTGGGAGGTAACAGAAGCATCTGGAGGAACCCAGACTGATTGTCAAGGTATACACACTCCATGCAGATACTGTGCTTGGAGATGGAACCCCCGGGGCTTATGAGTTCCACCTGGAAACTGGAATATCAGTTCCTGAAGGCATTGCCTGTGCTTAATACATTATAATATAATACATAGTATAATGAATATTAAATAATAATAATAATTTGTGTGTGTATATATATATATACACATATGCACACACATACTGTATATACACATATAATAATAATATTAATTATTATTATTACTACTACTAGGGGTCTTCATAAAGTTTCCACCCTTTGATATATATATGGAAACTTTTTGAAGAACCTTCATTTGATTAATAATACAAAAATATATATATATACATACAAACACACACATATGTACTGTGTGTGTATATATATATATATATATAATGAAAGTAATAATATTACTATAATGTGTATACTGTACACATATATATTTACTACTACTAAAAATTAATACCTATATAAAAAACACACACACGTATTGTGTAATAATAATATTAATAATTAAAAAAAGTAATATTACTATAATGTTTATGCTGTATACATATATAATTACTATGATTACTACTAGTACTACTACTACTACTAATAAAAATATACCTATACACACACACATATATATTTTTTAATAATATTATTATTATTATTATTATTATTAATAATAATAATAATAAAACTAATAATACTACAATGTGTACACTGTATACACACATTATATATATATATATATATATATATTATATATATATATATATATATATATATATATATATATATATATATATATATATATTATTATTATTATTATTATTATTATTATTATTACTACTACAAATAATAAAAATAAATAATAATAATAAAACTAATAATAATACTACAATGTGTGCACTGTATACACACACATATATTATTATTATTATTATTATTATTACTACTACAAATAATAAAAATAAATAACTATACATATAAACACACACACACATACATATATATATATATATATATATATATATATATATATATATATATATATATATATATATATATATATATATATATATATATATATATATTGTAATATAAATAAAATAAAAACAATAATAATAATAATAATGAAAGTAATATTACTATAATGTGTATATTCTATACATATATTACTTCTACTACTACTAATATAAAAAATAAATAAAACATAGAAACACAAACACACTCAAATGTTTTATTATTATTATTAATAATAATAATAATAATAATAATAATAATAAGTAATATGACTATAATGTGTATACTGTATACATATATAATTACCACTACTACCAAAAAATCTATACCAATACATATAAACACACACATATTTCTTCTTATTATTAATAATAATAATAGTAATAAAAGTAATAAAAATATGACTATAATGTGTATAAAGTATACATAATTATTACTACTACTAAAAAAATATATACCTATATGTATAAATACACACATTATTATTATTGATAATAAAAATAATAATAATAAAAGTAATACAAACATTACTATAATGTGTATAATGTATACATTACCACTACTACTACTACTACTACAATATATATATGTACCTATATGTATAAACACACACATATTTATAATTGATAATAATAATAATAATGAAAGTAATAACAATATTACTATAATCTGTATATATATATAT
This sequence comes from Rana kukunoris, assembly GCA_029574335.1. Classification (NCBI taxonomy): domain Eukaryota; kingdom Metazoa; phylum Chordata; class Amphibia; order Anura; family Ranidae; genus Rana; species Rana kukunoris. The sequence continues at coordinate 149,853,707 of CM056060.1, forward strand.
AGGGGATTTTGCATAAATAAAATATCCATCGTCACGGAAGAAAAGTTGGACGCTGTGATCTGTTACTGGTTCCGGGCCGGTGACTCGCAAAGTACTGAAGCCAGGGGATCAGCATCACAGCCAGGTACAGAACATTTCCTAATACCTTTCGTATTCCCTCCTCTCAGGCGCACACAGGAATATTTCAGCGTTATGTAAATGAGCAGAAAAAACAACTTTTTGCTCAGTGACCTCGGCGCTGCGGTTAAATTATCTCGTGCGTTTTGCGACTCGGCGCGGAGCAGCGCCGGGGTCAGGAAGCGTTTGGCGCACGACGTATCGATATTTTCTAACCTCCAATCTCACAATATCCAATCATATCTCACCGTCAGCTGCTGGTCCTTCGACTCGCCCCCGTCCTTCATGGCTGCGGTCGGAGGCAGGGATGGGGGGGGGGGGGTGGGGGGGTTACATGTCAGAGGACGCAGGGAAGGTTCAGGGTTGTTCAGGGACAGCCAGGACTCAGCACAGCACCGGTCCTGTTATGGGGGACATGGTTGTCAGGGGCCCCCGGGCCGGAGTACATGGGGGGGCCAGCTGTATGGCTCTTCATGTGTCCTCCAGGCAGTGGGGAGTGCAGGGACAGAGATGTGGGCAGCAGACTCTGATCTCTCCTTTATCTCTCCCTCTTATGGATTCCCTGGAGATCTGGAAACCCAACACAACAAACCAACCCAGCTGTCACTGCAGAGCTCTCCTGCCCCATCTTGTGGCCACTTTGTGATATTACAGCTGGGAAAGGCACAGGCGCCGCTTGGTCACAATGTAGCCGGAATGTTTCTTTAAACATTTTGTTGCATGTGTCACTGGGAGGAATAGTGCCCATCATTGGTGTCACTGGGAGGAATAGTGCCCCATCATTGGTGTCACTGGGAGGAATAGTGCCCATCATTGGTGTCACTGGGAGGAATAGTGCCCCATCATTGGTGTCACTGGGAGGAATAGTGCCCCATCATTGGTGTCACTGGGAGGAATAGTGCCCATCATTGGTGTCACTGGGAGGAATAGTGCCCCATCATTGGTGTCAGTGAGCTAGGTGTCCTAGAGCGCAGGTCTAGGTTTTTGTACTGGTCAGTAGCTCTGTAGAAGAGGGGTTCCCCTTGAAACGTATCGGCCCTCAATACCTGTATGGTAATCTCTTCCTGAATGGACTTGAGGTTTTAACACATTTTGCCAATGACCTCTGTGAGTAGAAGAGACCGTTTTCAATAGATATTTCTATGAAGATATCACAGGAGGTCGCTCTGCACCTAATATTCATAATAAATACTTATATAGCAATGGCAATTTACCCAGCGCTTTACATACTGTCCAGTCACATCAGTTCCCGCCCCCAAGGAGCTTATAGTCTAAGGTCCCCATCTCTCATACACACTGTATGGTGCCAAACCAATGTAAGGAAAGAGCAAGGAAAAAGTCACCCCAATGAGATAGCACACGTGGCACACTCCTGAACTCTATATAGAGCGCACCCCTGAACTCTGCAGTCTGTAAATAACGCACCCCCAAACTCTTCACTCTGTACATAGTGTACTCCTGAACTCTGCACTCTGTAAATAACGCACCCCCAAACTCTTCACTCTGTACATAGTGTACTCCTGAACTCTGCACTCTGTAAATAACGCACCCCCAAACTCTTCACTCTGTACAAAGCGCACTCCTGAACGCTACATTCTGTATGTAGTACACTCCTTAACTCTGCACTCTGTACGTAGAGCACCCCTGAACTCTGCATTCTGTATATAGTGTACTCCTGAACTCTAAACTCTGTGCGTAGAGCACCCCTGAACACTGTACACTATGTGTAAACACTCCTGAACTGTAACCTCTGTACGTAGCGCACCCATGAACTCTGTGCTCTGTATGTAGCACACTGTACATAGCACACTCCTGAACACTACACTCTGTAGGTAATGCACCCCTGAACTCTGCGCTCTGTACATTCTGTACATAGCGCACTCCTGAACACTGCATACTGTATGTAGCACACTCCTGAGCTCTGCACTAAGCACCCTCCTGAACTCTGCACTCTGTACGTAATGCACCCCCAAACTCTGCACTCTGTACATAGTGTACTCCTGAACTCTGCACTCTGTACAGAACGCACTCCTGAACACTACATTCTGTATGTAGCACATTCCTGAACTCTGCACTCTGTATGTAGCACATTCCTGTACTCTGTACGTAGCACATTGCTAAACTCTGCTCTCTGTACGAAGCACACCCCTAAACACTGCATTATGTACATAGTACACTCCTGAAATCTGCACTCCGGTACATAGTGCACCCCTGAAAAACTCTGTATTCTATACGTAGCACACTCCTGAGCACTGTACAAAACACACTCCTGAACTCTGTACCCTGTACTTAGCGCACTCTTAAACACTGCATTCTGTACGTAGCACACCCTGAACTCCGCACTCTGTACATAGCAAACCCCTAAACTCTGTACATAGTATACTCCTGAACTCTGTACTTTCTACATAGCGCACCCCTGAATGCTTCACTCTGTGTGTAGGGCATCCCTGAACTCTGTACATAGTGTACTTCTGAACTCTGCATACTGTACGTAACACACTTCTGTACTCTGTACATAGCGCACCCCTGAACTTTGCACTCTGTACGTAGCGCAGCCCTGAACTTTGCACTCTGTACATAGCGCACTCCTGAACTCTGTACTCCTGTATTTAACACATTTCTGAACTCTGCACTCTATACAGAGCTTAATCTTGAACGCTGCACTCTGTACGTAAGGCACTCCTGAACCCTGCGCTCTGTACCTAGCATACCCTAGATACAACCCGCGGGAACCATACTGCAATGAAATTGAGTGTTACACTCCTGGCCTATAGGGTTCTATGGCGCCACTCTATATGTGAGCTTCACACTGACATCTACAGATACTGTGAGTGTCCATAGAAAGAGAGTTCCGGGTGGCAAGCCACTCGCACTGCTCCGCCCATTCCTGCTGTTCCTTCTGAATAGTGCATTGGAGATACTTGGGTGCGCGCTCCCCTTACAGGAAGTTCAGGAAAGCGGCGCCCTGCACCGGTGTTCAGAGAGCATGGCAAGTGAATGCTGTGCTAATCATGTACACAGCAACACTTCATTGATTGCTCTAAGGCTGAGCATATTAAATATAAAAAAAAAAAGACTATTTAATTCTACATTGTATTTTAATCCCCATCCCCGGGGTCCATGGTTTGATGATACGAATAGAGGACTCAGAAAACTGGCGCTGCAGAAAAATAAGAAGGAATTCTCTGCTACGGGTTTCTTTCCGTTGTACGGGATGTACCAGGAAGAGCCGCAGATTAGCAGGCTGACAAATCTGTCCACGTAATAGCAATAGGACCGATTGAGCGGTGGAGCAGATGGGACATTGATGTCATGAGACGTGGGCTCCGGGGGCGACAGAAGGGACTGCAGACCGCAGGGACACAACAATCTCACTTCAAGTGACACCCGTGATCCTGAACCCCCGCTCAACGTTATAAACAGAACCGCGGCAATAAAATTAGTGCAGAAAATGTAAAAACACTATTGGGACGCCGGCCTTTACACTCACATGAGGTTTAATGACATCCCAGTCTGAGTCCGTAGGGTTCAATATTGAGTTGGCCCCCCACTTTGCAGCTATAACGGCTTCAACTCTTCTGGGAAGGCCGTCCACAAGGTTTAGGAGGGTGTCTATGGGAATGTTTGACCATTCTTCCAGATCCAACACAGAATTTTCAGACGATCCAGGTTTATCTAAGTGCAAACAGTGCAACTACTGTCATCTGGTGTTAGAAGGCACTACCATCCAGTTACCATTATTTTATGCCAATGTGGCAGCTTTTATGTAGGGAAAACCATACGCCCCTTTTGGAAAAGAATAAAAGACCATGTTTACTATGCCACCAACGGTCTCCTCAACACCACAATGGGTTGCCATGTTGCATTCAAACATAAATACGAGCCCTCTGTATTCAGGTTCTCTGCCCTTGAGTCCGTTCCGGAGGACTCAAGGGGGGGCAACTTTGATCAGAGGGTACTACAATGTGAAACGAAATGGATCTATCGCCTCCGGGCAAATTATTTTCCAGGTCTGAATGAAGCTATCAGCTTCAAATCTTTTTTAAATATTTAATTCAATGATATCATTTTACTAGATCATAGCCCCTCCCCCTCTCTACCTACTTCATGGACTCTATGTCCCTCCCTTCTTTGAAGGTTGACCATAGATGTGATAGTCTGTCCCATGATGAGTTAAACAGTGTAACAAAATCAAGGACTAAACTCACTAGCAAGACACATGACCCATAGGAGATCTATAAAGAACGGTTATCTTATCCAGAAACATATATATAAATATATATTTGTTTTATTTATTTCTAATCATTTTTTCTTTTGTACTATATCATCCCTATATTGGTTTAATGCTAATTAGGAAGTATTTTAATTTACTTTGCATGTAGATACTCTATTTTATATCGTTTGGGTGGTTGGATGTATTTTATTTACACACTGTGGGGTAGATTCATGTAGATCAGCGGATCTTTTGATCCGCGTGATCTATCTTGTTTACGATCCGCCTGCGCCAGTTTTTGAGGCAAGTGCTGTATTCAGAAAGCACTTGCCTCGTAATTAGCCCTGGCGGATCGTAAATCCCCCGGCGGAATGCAAATTCCGCGGCTAGGGGGAGTTTACTATTTAAATCACGCGCGTCCCCGCGCCGATCGTACTGCGCATGCGCCGCCGGCAAAATTTCCCGACGTGCATTGCTTTAAATGACGTCGCAAGGACGTCATTGTTTTCGTCGTTAACGCTATTAACGTATGGCCGTATTCCCGGACGACTTACGTAAACGACGTAAAAAATTCAAAACTCGACGCGGGAACGACGGCCATACTTAACATAGGATCCGCCGCACTTCCCCCGCATATAGCAGGGGTAACCATCCGCCGGAAAAAGACGAACGCAAACGACGTAAAAAAAAAGCGACGGCCGGGCGTTCGGTTCTGAATCGGCGGTTCTCCTCATTTGCATATTCGTCGCGTAGAAAAAAAGAAGCGCCACCTAGCGGACGGCGGGAGAATGCAGCCTAAGAACCGACAGTGTAACTCACTTACACCAGTCGGCTCTAAGGGAGATCTATGCGGAACCTGATTCGAGGAATCAGCCGCATAGATCCGAGCGTCGGATCTCACAGATCCGACGGTGTATCAGTAGATACACCGTCGGATCTGTACATGAATCTACCCCTGTGTGAATGTGGCAAAGCATCCTTTAGTGAAATCACGCTCATCTATCTAATCTCATTTTCCTTTTTTTCTCTTCCGACTTGGCTATGGAGCAAATGTAGATATTTTTTCTGTAACGTGTTATCTGCCGATTTACCCCCCATTTGTGGTGCTTGATGGTCATTCTTGTGACCTCTGAAAATGTGTTACATGTGTGTTGCACTGAGAATAGAAGTTCACTGCAGATTATAATATTAGAACTTGCGGTGAACAGACCATACGGCTATATACTCTGGCATACCCTTTTGATCTATTTATTATTTTTTTGAAGTTCTTTAAAAATATCCCTTGCTGGGCCATTGGCTGTTTTGATGCCTTTTCTTTTTGTCTTGTGCTGGTGACGTGGAGCAGTTTCTGACTGGCTACCGTGCTCACGTATGGGTGATGCCAAGATGCGATGTTATTCCACCCGCTCGGGATGACACGCCCCCCCCAACCATTTGGAGACGCGGAGGGGCGGTCATGTCAGGTCTGGCTTGCCAGCTATGCGCGCTTTCATGTCGGCCTTTTTGCTCTGTTTGGGCCTTCACGCTGCTGTGTGGTGTTATCACGTTTGTTCAGTGGCCCAGTGTTTGTCTGGGCGAACATAGACACACCCCTTGGGCCAATCGGAGACGCGGAGGGGCGGTCGGGCTAGATCCGACCCGCCCACTGCAGCACACGTCGATGTCAACCATCCTTTGTTTATGCGCCGCCGCGAACGTGACGCGCGAAGATGACGTCATCACGTCAAATATCGCGGCCTATTTAAACCCAGCTGCTATGATCTACAATGTACACAACGCTTGTTGTGACCCTGGGGCACACACAGACCAAACACCTATATGGTAAGCATACTCTCTTGCACTTGAACTGAAGGAATCATTGCGTGATGTGATAATGATTAGTGTTGAGCAGAATATGCCATATTCGATTTCGCGATATATCTCGAATATATAGTCGAATATTCGAGATATATTCGCTAAATACGAATATTCGTGATATTTTTTGGAAATGAAATGATTGCGAATTTTCGCTATTGCGATTTTTCGCTATTGCGAATATTCGAGAAATGCGGAATGGAGCACTCTGATTGGCTCAGAATATTCGTGATATATTACAATACAAAATAATTGCAAATATTCGGCAAATGCGGAAGGAGCACTTTGATTGGCTCAGAATATTCTTGATATATTACAATACAAAATAATTGCGAATATTCGGCAAATGCGGAAGGAGCACTCTGATTGGCTCAGAATATTCGTGATATATTACAATACAAAATAATTGCGAATATTCGGCAAATGCGGAAGGAGCACTCTGATTGGCTCAGAATATTCGTGATATATTACAATACAAAATAATTGCGAATATTCGGCAAATGCGGAAGGAGCACTCTGATTGGCTCAGAATATTCGTGATATATTACAATACAAAATAATTGCGAATATTCGGCAAATGCGGAATGGAGCACTCTGATTGGCTCAGAATATTCGTGATATATTACAATACAAAATAATTGTGAATATTCGGCAAATGCGGAAGGAGCACTCTGATTGGCTCAGAATATTCGTGATATATTACAATACAAAATAATTGCGAATATTCGGCAAATGCGGAAGGAGCACTCTGATTGGCTCAGAATATTCGTGATATATTACAATACAAAATAATTGCGAATATTCGGCAAATGCGGAAGGAGCACTCTGATTGGCTCAGAATATTCGTGATATATTACAATACAAAATAATTGCGAATATTCGGCAAATGCGGAAGGAGCACTCTGATTGGCTCAGAATATTCGTGATATATTACAATACAAAATAATTGCGAATATTCGGCAAATGCGGAAGGAGCACTCTGATTGGCTCAGAATATTCTTGATATATTACAATACAAAATAATTGCGAATATTCGAGAAATGCGGAATGGAGCACTCTGATTGGCTCAGAATATTCTTGATATTTTATCGTAATTTCGCAAAAATGCGAATGAGAAATTTATTGCGGAATTTCCACAGTAACACTCTGAAATCGAATATATGTGTTATTTTAGCTAAAAACAATATTGCGAATTTCTCGAAAATAATCGCGCGATATCGCTATTGCCGAATAATCGCATTGCGATTTTTCGGCAATATAAATTGATCGCTGCAGCTACTCGGCCCAAGGTCTCTAATCATACCAGCAATGCTTTTAGACGTCGATGGGGATCTCTAGGATGTGATCTGTTCTAAAAAAAAAAAAAAAAAAAAAATACGAATATTCGAAATAGCGAATATTCACCGCGAAATTCGGAATGTATCGCGAATACTCGAATATGCCATATTCGAGCCGAATATTCGCAATACGAATATTCGTGAGCAACACTAATAATGATGTGGTCCTTACTATTTTTACTTTTGCTCTTCCAGCACCACTGAGGTTGCTGTAGATCACACTGTTGATAAAAAGCGTTTGTCCAGAATTGACTTTGGAGCTTTTATTTGTTTGGATGCTTGATTGTGCATAAGAAGCGGCCCCAGCTCTAGTCCCATCTTAGGACTTTCCAGGTATTTTTTGATCTGACTTTTGAATACATTAGAAGAGTTAGATAGATGGACAGGCTATTTATTCATTTTATATTTACCTACAGACAAGGAACTATTGGTGACTGGATGTTATAACATAGTTTCTGGTACCTATTGAAATGGCGTGCTGTACCTGATATTCGGGGACCTTTGTTATAGGCATGTGCATTTCGTTTCGTTCCGAATCGAAATTCGGACGAATTTTCCATTATTCGGACATTCGGATGCATACGAATTTCCGAATTGCTATAATAGCGAAAAATTTCGACCGTTTTCGGAATTCGTTCATTTTCGACCGAATTTCGAAAAAAAAAAAAAAAAATGGTCGAAATCGATTTTTTTTTTCGAATTCCGAATCGAATACCCGCGGACTAAATTCGATCGGAATTCGAAAAAAAAAAAAAAAAAAAAAAAAAAAAATTTCGAATTTAATTCGAAAAAAATTCTATTCGAAAAGAGACTATTTGTTTTCTAATCTGGTTGAAATATTTTCGATTTCGACCGTATTTTTCGAAATTCGGTCGAAAATGAACGAATTCGAAAAACGGTCGAAATATTTTCGATTTCGACCGTATTTTTCGAAATTCGGTCGAAAATGAACGAATTCCGAAAACGAATTCAACACATGTAACGAACCTAACTTAACGAAATTTATTAAATGACGAATTGAAACGAAACGAAACAAATTTTTCACTTTTGCACATGCCTACTTTGTTAGTATTCACGTCACTACATGGATCACCGGTATGTTTATTGAAAACTTCTGTCACACTATCTTTATTAATTCTCTTCCTATGTATGAACTTATGTAGCTCTCTTCTACAGTTTGCTTTATGGCCTTCTTGGTAAAAATATACTTTACCTTTATTAGACCCTTCAAGACGCCTTAATAGATGACAATACCTATATTTGAACACCCTGGCACCTTTGATGCCTGAACTCGGTGGATGAATATACTTATCGTGTTACACTAGGTGATGTAGCCACTCTATACATATGTGTATATATATGCATGCAACTTCCTTACTCTACGATTTTTTTTATGTAATTTCAATTTTGCATTTTTCTACCTATGTTTCATTTGTTTAAATTAAAGTTTTTAGAATGTACTAATACTGTATATGTTGTTTCAGATGACACGACTGTATTACATTCTTCCCCTTCCCTAAAATCCTCTCTGTCTCGCCCTGAAGAAGCCCAACGGCGAAACGCGTAGGCGACTTCAAGGGATTTGCTCCAATACTCTTGTAACCTATAGGGTCACATTTTACCTATGTCAAGTATATTCTTTATATATTGTAAAATTGTATAATTCTTTATTTTTATTTTTGTATTAAATATATCTTTTAACATACTTCCGCACTGCCTCAAAGTCCGCCACTCTTTCACTTTGTGATTGGATATTTTTTCTTTGCATATATACTATATACGGATGTGGCAAATGTGAGTGCTTTTCCTGTGTATCCTTTCCTTATATGTTTTTCACCCTTCTACCATCCCCCTTCTTCCCTTTTTCTTTTTCCCCCTTTCCTACTTTTTCTTTTCTTCCCCCTCCCCTTCCAAACCCCTTCCCAATTTTTTGATTCAACCATTCTTCCAGAAGAGCATTTGTGAGGTCAGGCGCTGATGTTGGACGAGAAGGTCTGGCTCGTAGTCTCCACTCAAATTCACCCCAGAGGTGTTCTATTGAGGTTGAGGTCAGGACTCTGTGCAGGCCACCCCAAACTCAGTCATCCATGTCTTTATGGACCTTGCTTTGTGCACTGGCACGCAATCATGTTGGAACAGGAAGGGGCCGTCCCCAAACTGTTCCCACAAAGTTGGGAGCATGAAATTGTCCAACACGCACTGTGCATTGGTAACCAGGAGTGCATTGTACACCAGGGAGCGCACAGTAGATTGTGCCCCAGGGGGCGCACTGTGCATTGTACACCAGGGGGCACACTGTTCATTGTACACCAGGGGGCACACTGTACATTGTACACCAGGGGGCACACTGTACATTGTACACCAGGGGGCACACTGTGCATTGTTTATTAGGGGGCGCACTGTACATTGTACACCAGGGGGGCGCACTGTGCATTGTACACCAGGGGGCGCACTGTGCATTGTACACCAGGGGGCGCACTGTACATTGTACACCAGGGGGCGCACTGTACATTGTACACCAGGGGGCGCACTGTGCATTGTACACCAGGGGGCGCACTGTGCATTGTACACCAGGGGGCGCACTGTACATTGTACACCAGGGGGCACACTGTACATTGTACACCAGGGGGCGCACTGTACATTGTACACCAGGGGGCGCACTGTGCATTGTACACCAGGGGGCGCACTGTGCATTGTACACCAGGGGGCGCACTGTACATTGTACACCAGGGGGCGCACTGTACATTGTACACCAGGGGGCGCACTGTACATTGTACACCAGGGGGCACACTGTGCATTGTTTATTAGGGGGCGCACTGTACATTGTACACCAGGGGGGCGCACTGTGCATTGTACACCAGGGGGCGCACTGTGCATTGTACACCAGGGGGCGCACTGTACATTGTACACCAGGGGGCGCACTGTACATTGTACACCAGGGGGCGCACTGTGCATTGTACACCAGGGGGCGCACTGTGCATTGTACACCAGGGGGCGCACTGTGCATTGTACACCAGGGGGCGCACTGTGCATTGTACACCAGGGGGCGCACTGTGCTTTGTACACCAGGGGGCGCATTGTGCATTATACACCAGGGGGCGCACTGTGCTTTGTACACCAGGGAGGCGCACTGTTCATTGTACACCAGGGGGGCGCACACCAGGGGGCGCACTGTGCACACCAGGGGGCGCATTGTTCACCAGGGGGGCGCACACCAGGGAGGCGCACTGTGCACCAGGGGGGCGCACTTTGTACACCAGGGGGGCACACTGTGCTTTGTACACCAGGGGGGCACACTGTGCTTTGTACACCAGGGGGGCACACTGTGCTTTGTACACCAGGGGGGCGCACTGTGCTTTGTACACCAGGGGGGCGCACTGTGCTTTGTACACCAGGGAGCACACTGTGCATTGTACACCAGGGGGGCGCACTGTGCATTGTACACCAGGGGGGCGCACTGTGCTTTGTACACCAGGGGGGCGCACTGTGCTTTGTACACCAGGGGGGCGCACTGTGCTTTGTACACCAGGGGGCGCACTGTGCTTTGTACACCAGGGGGGCGCACTGTGCTTTGTACACCAGGGGGCACACTATGCATTGTACACCAGGGGGCGCACTGTGCTTTGTACACCAGGGGGGCACAGTGTGCATTGTACACCAGGGGGGCGCACTGTGCTTTGTACACCAGGGGGCGCATTGTGCATTATACACCGGGGGCACACTGTGCATTGTACACCAGGGGGCGCACTGTGCTTTGTACACCAGGGGGGCGTACTGTGCTTTGTACACCAGGGGGCGCATTGTGCATTATACACCAGGGGGCACACTGTGCATTGTACACCAGGGGGCGCACTGTGCTTTGTACACCAGGGGGCGCACTGTGCTTTGTACACCAGGGGCGCACTGTGCTTTGTACACCAGGGGGCGCATTGTGCATTATACACCAGGGGGCACACTGTGCATTGTACACCAGGGGGCGCACTGTGCTTTGTACACCAGGGGGCGCACTGTGCTTTGTACACCAGGGGGCGCATTGTGCATTATACACCAGGGGGCACACTGTGCATTGTACACCAGGGGGCGCACTGTGCTTTGTACACCAGGGGGCGCACTGTGCTTTGTACACCAGGGGGCGCATTGTGCATTATACACCAGGGGGCGCACTGTGCATTGTTCACCAGGATTGTGTTGACAGCTCATAGATCAGATTCCTTCTAAGATACCACAACTACCACAATGCAATAAAATATTTATTCTCTTTCCTTTACAAAAAAAAAAAGAAGGGAAACGGTAAGAACAATTAAAGTGACAAAATAAATTATCCTGTAGTGTGGACTTCTCCTCTGTGTAGTGGGACGGGCGGTGGGGTGACGGAACGTGTAGGAAGAAGAGGGACACCTCCGTCACTTAGTCACAGTTTATGGAAAGTCACCGAGTGGACAGACTTTCAACCTGCTTTATATAAAAAATTATAAATACAGAAAATAATAATAAACAATAAAATAAATAAACATTAAAATAAATTAAATACATAATAAACAAAAATAAATAATAAAATAGTTAAAAAATAAATAATAATAAAAATTACAGAAAAAAATAAGTGCTTGGCATAATGTTATACAACCTGATAGGAAAACTGAGCTCATGCTCAAAGAAATGCACATGTGTGCAGAGCGGTCCACAGAACTAAGAGCGTGCCCGTGCGTTTGCACGTGCACGTGAGCATTAGCGTGCTCATGCATGTTTGAATAGACTTTGCCACCCAGTGGCCTATTTAAAGCATTGCAGGACTCAGAACATTGCTGAGTGGTGGTCAGCCTGTGACCTGAACCTGTGTTACATCTGTATCCTGACCCGGCTGGCTGACTCTGCTTATTCCTGAACAGTGGCTGCCTGTCCATACACCCACCATTTTATTCTCTAGGGTCTCTGCTTAAAAAATATAGATTATGTTTGGGAGTTCTGAGTAATTTGCTATAAAAAATAAAATAAAATTATGATTTTTACATGTAGGAGAGAAGTGTCAGAATTGGCCTGGGCTGGATGTATTTAAATTAGGGTTGTCCCGATACCACTTTTTTAGGACCGAGTACAAGTACCGATACCGAATACCGATACTTTTTTTTAAATGTGTCCCCAAATGCAGCCATGTCCCCCACATATATTGCAGCCATGTCCCCCACATATGCAGCCATGTCCCCCAACATATATTGCAGCCATGTCCCCCCCCACAGATGCAGCCATGCATGTCCCCCACATATTGCAGCCATGTCCCTCACATATTGCAGCCATGTCCTCCACATATTGCAGCCATGTCCCCCACAGATGCAGCCATGCATGTCCCTCACATATTGCAGCCATGTCCCCCCCATATTGCAGCCATGTCCCCCACATATTGCAGCCATGTCCCCCACAGATGCAGCCATGCATGTCCCTCACATATTGCAGCCATGTCCCCCACATATTGCAGCCATGTCCCCCACATACTGCAGCCATGTCCCCCACATACTGCAGCCATGTATGTCCCCCACATATGCAGCCATGTCCTGTCCCCCATATTGCAGCCATGTCCCCCATACCTGTCGTAGTAGATATGATGCCGCCGCATACCGCGGCGTTAATCCCCCTGCATTACAGCGCGCATTACAAGCTTTCGTTTGAATACTTGTAATGTCTGCCGCTCCATGTATAGACACTCCCCTTCTCGGGGGGGGGGGGTATTCTATTTAGGTATCGGGGGTATTTGCGGGAGTACAAGTACTCCCGCAAATACTTGGTATCGGTCCCGATACCGATACTGGTATCGGTATCGGGACAACCCTAATTTAAATTGTTACATTGTGTAATAATAAAATTTGATCTTTTTGTATAATGGATCTATGTTGGTTTCTGTATTTGAAATCTCCATTTTTTTTCTTGAGAGTTCTTCAGAGACGCATCATATTTACAGATCTTTATACACAGAACTCACCTATCATTTCACTTTCTCTTCAGACACCTCTTTCTCCTGCAGGGGGAAACATATATTATATTACACACATATATACCCTGTTTCCCCAAAAATAAGACCTACCCTGCAGGAGGGCTGCAATATAAGACCTACCCCGAAAATAAGCCCTAGTTAAAAATGCTTGTAAAATCCACTCTATTACAATGTGTGTGTTTCTGTAATATAATTGCAGAGCGGCGCTATAACAAAGGTATTTGGCACAATTATATTACAGAAACACACACATTGTACATTATATAATACTGTAATAGAGTGGATTAGATGATTTTACAAGCATTTTAACTCAGTTCACACTGGGGATTCCTGACAGGCAGGGAGAGAGAGGGGGAGAGAATACAGCACATTACATGGTAAGACCTACCCTGAAAATAAGCCCTACTGTGTCTTTTGTTGGTATAATTAATATAAGACCCGGGTTTATTTTCGGGGAAACACGGTATATATACTGTATATCTATGCAGACATTACATATACCCTAATCACTATGTCTGCTGCCGATTCCCCCCACTGACCGCCCCCCCCCCCCCCACCTGTTGGCTTCCCTCCTCTCCTCTCTCTCTGGCTGCGGTTCAGGATGGAGAGCGGAGGAAGGGGCTAGTAAATATGTAATTGACTGGCTCCTTCCTTTTCTAGATGAACACACTCCCCAACTGTGTCCATTCATAACTGAAGCATAGTAAGCTGTGGCAGTCTTTTGTCTTAGTGATACTTCTCCTAGGGGTAACAGCCCCAGAAGTACTGGAACTCTCCTTGACAAGAAAAGAACAATTTGTTCGGACCTCCTGTCTATTTATCACCTCCCCAGCCACCTTCAGTATGCCCCATTCCACTGATTGGCCAGGGTGTGTTAACTATTCAGCTGATAATTTAAATCTTCCTCACTATGCTATGGAATCTTCTTCCATAAGCAGAGAGAAGCAATCAAACTCTCAGCCAGGAACCCTGATCAGACCCAAATAACCAACAACCACTCCACTAAGTACAGTGGGGCCAATAACTAAATTTATTAGGAGGGCGCTACACTGGTGTCCGATGTTCATGCAGGCAACGGTATAACCCGAAGGATTAAGACTCTATGCCCCTCAATGGACTCCAAGAAAAGGATTTTTACAAAACGTCTTTATTCAATGTAATCACTTTGGTTGAGTTGAATGATCAGCTGAATGATGATATTGATACGTTTGGCCACCAAAAAGTGTGAAATACTAGATTGAAGGCCAGAACTACAAAACTCTGCTCTCGGAAAGCACTGTGCTTCCCAGAGCAGAAGTTTGTAGTTCCGTTGTCCACCAGTGTCTCCAAGCAGCCAGCAGACCCAAGTAATCAGTTTCCACCTAATGCTGGCTGCTGGGAGGGTATTTAGGAACTCTCCTACTAAGTGCCTCTTGCTTCAGTGTTTTGCTGCTGCCAGATACTGCTAGCCATTATCCTACTCCTGCTCCTGCCATGTATGCTGTACCATCCATCCTGGTAATTCAGGTCCTGACATTGACCAGAAGATCTGAGTTGTTAGTGTTGTCCTTTAAGGAGCCCTATCTGATTCTCATAGACAAGATTGTTTTGAGACCAAGGACCTTTTTTTTTTACTCTTCTTTTTACCTTCTTGAGGCTATTGTGTTATCTTTCTTGCATCCAGCTCTGGTCTCTCCATTGCCTAGATGTGGTTATGACCATCAAGGTTTACCCTTCTACCACAGCTTCCCTTAGGCACTCCCTTTCTGTTAATCAAGAAGGTCCTAAAAGAGGTTCTCAGGCCTCCGGATCCACTCAAATTTGAGAGGTTATTGTGCAGGCCTATGAGGTAAAAGATAAAGTGCCTCCTTTTCCTTGTAAAGCCCATTCCACCAGGGCAGTGAGTGTTCCTTGGGTCATCACCAGGCCTTGGTGTCACAGATTTGTAAAGTTGTGATCCGGTCTTCTGCACATACTTCCCCTATGTTGTGCAGGGTTGTCATGTCTGCTTCTGCAGATGCTGTCCTTTGTGATGATGTCCTTTGGTTGCTTATTAACAAAAACCTTTGTCCTTTAATGGATGATAGAGAAAAATTGGATTTCTGTACTCACTCTCTAAGTCAGGGGTCTCCAAACTTTCTAAACAAAGGGCCTGATTACAGTCCTCCAGACTTTTAAGGGAGCTGGACTGTGGCCATCAGGAGTACACAATCCCCCATCATTGGTGTTATTGGACCCCATCATTGGTGTCATTGTGAGGAATTCTGCCCCATCACTGGTCGGACTTCTGCCCCATCACTGGTCGGACTTCTGCCCCATTACTGGTCGGACTTCTGCCCCATCACTGGTCGGACTTCTGCCCAATCATTGGGTGGACTTCTGCCCCATCATTGGGTGGACTTCTGCCCCATCATTGGGTGGACTTCTGCCCCATCATTGGGAGCACTTCTGCCCCATCACTGGTCGGACTTCTGCCCCATCAATGGGAGGACTTCTGCCCAATCATTGGTGTCATTGGGAGTAATTCTTCCCTTTCTTGGTGCCAATGAATAAAAAAGCACCCCAAGGGCTGGATAAAATCAAGCAAAGGGCCGAGTCTGGTCCCCGGGCCGCAGTTTGGAGACCACTGCTCTAAGTAAATTGAAAGACACAGCTAACCTCTTCCCATATATTATTGTTTTTCTGCAGGTGGGCGGAGTTTTAGCCTCAAGGAGGCTGGCCTTAAGTTTACTATGAGCCCTGTAGGTGGCAGCATAACTTTAGCTTACCATCAGATTCAATAGACTTAGATAAAAGGACTTTAAAGAGGAAGTAAACCCAATTATGGCCAAATAAAGGCATAATGAGCTAGTATGCAACAGCATACTAGCTCATTATGTGGCACTTACCTGAGATCAAAGCCCCCGAAGTCCGCCTCGGTCCCGTCCACCCCCACAGCCATGTCCCCTGGAGCTTCTTCCTGATTTGGCCGCTCCAGCCAATCACAGCCGGACCCGAATGCGCAAAACCACGGCATTAACCCCGAAAATTCCATTCACAAAAACAGGGTGCTCAGTGCGCATGCGCCGTAGACAGCGGTGCCCGTTTTTGTGAAAATATCTCCGTAACCGTGTATGTTAAGGAGATATTTCTTGTACCTACAGGTGAGCCTTAATCAAGTTCTGTGGTTGGGTTTACAACCACTTTAAGGTGAGTACAAAAATGATATTATTAATACCTCTCCTTCCTTGTCTTGCAGTTTCTTCTCTTCCTGATCCCGCTTCTTCCGCTCCGCTTCAATCATCTCTACGAAATCTTTCTCCGCCTTGGCGATCAGCTCCTCCGTGTTCTCCTCCGGCTTGTCCTCCTTGGTCTCCTCCTCTTTCCCCTGGTCGGCCTTGCTGCGTTCCTTCAGCCGCATCTCTCTGTGCCTCGCCTCCAGGATCTTCTCTCTCTTGGTCTCGCGCTCGAACATCTGAGGACAGATGGAGAGGTTATGAGATGAGCAGGTCACAAACTATTGACACATACTGACCCATTATGAATGGAGGTGATGGACTCACGGCGGTGGTGAGGTTCTTCTCGTTCCTCTGTATGGTGCAGAGTCCCGGTGACATCTCCAGGAGGGTCGTCAAACCGTTCTTCGATCCGCAGGCCACAAATCGCCCGTTATCCTGTAGGCGGAGGCTGTAGAGAGGCTCGTCGCACACCTTGGGAGGAGAAATAACACATTTTGTTATTATCTGCAATCATGTCAATGGGTAAAATCCTTCAAAGAGCCGCATGGCAGGAAAATCAGAGAACCTATTGCCCCATTACCCAATATTACCTGTATTTGAGAGTATTAATTGGCAACTAGCGCTAACAGCTTTACCCTTTTTAACAGTGCGCCCTTCAGCAGGTCACACAGAGAGGCCGCATACAGATTTTATTCCCCCATCACATCTAAATGGGCCTAAAACTGAACTCCAGGCAAATACCATATATACCCTAATTTTACCACGAAAAAATGGGAAAATGTATTGACTCGAATATAAGCCTAGGGCAGTGATGGCGAACCTTGGCACCCCAGATGTTTGGAAACTACATTTCCCATGATGCTCAACTCCACTGCCGAGTGCATGAGCATCGTGGGAAATGTAGTTCCAAAACATCTGGGGTGCCAAGGTTTGCCATCACTGGCCTAGGGTGTCTATCTGCATGCCTCACTGTATCCATGTGCATGCCTCACACTGTGTCCATGCCTCACACTGTGTCCATGCCTCACACTGTGTCCATGCCTCACTGTGTCCATGCCTCACACTGTGTCCATGCCTCACACTGTGTCCATGCCTCACACTGTGTCCATGCCTCACACTGTGTGCATGCCTCACACTGTGTCCATGCCTCACACTGTGTCCATGCCTCACACTGTGTCCATGCCTCACACTGTGTCCATGTGCATGCCTCACACTGTGTCCATGCCTCACACTGTGTCCATGCCTCACACTGTGTCCATGCCTCACACTGTGTCCATGTGCATGCCTCACACTGTGTCCATGCCTCACATTGTGTCCATGCCTCACACTGTGTCCATGCCTCACACTGTGTCCATGCCTCACACTGTGTCCATGCCTCACACTGTGTCCATGTGCATGCCTCACACTGTGTCCATGCCTCACACTGTGTCCATGCCTCACACTGTGTCCATGCCTCACACTGTGTCCATGCCTCACACTGTGTCCATGCCTCACTGTGCCCATGCCTCACTGTGCCCATGACTAGACTGACGTTTAAGATGGGAGTCTATGGAAGGAGTGCCTGGATTTGAAAAATCGGTGCTCCCCAGCCGTAGGTCCCCCAGACAACAAACTGTGCACACTTGTAGAGAAGAAATGGGGCCACATGTGTGCCAAGGTCCGGGTCCAGGGGACCTATGACCGGTCGGTACCGGGTCCACAAAGTCACCGGAGAAATTACCGTTTAACATTGGAGTCTATGGAAGGGGTGCCCAGCTTTGAAAAATCGGTGCTCCCCAGTCGTAGGTCCCCTGCACAACAACCTTTGCACACTTGTAGAGGAGAAATGGGGCTACATGTGTGCCAAGTTTGGGGTCCAAGGGACCTACGACTGGCCGGTACCGGGTCTCCAAAATCTGGAAAATCAGGTGCAAAAAGATGACTTGAGTATAAGCCGAGGGGGGCATTTTCAGCACCAAAAAACTTGGCTTATACTCGAGTATATACGGTAGCTAAATAAACAAATGAATTAAAAAAAAAATAGGAGCTGCTTTATCTGCCAATCTATTTGTCTTTCTGTCATTCCAGACCTGAAATTTACACAGCTCTGCCACACAGCAGGGCAGGAGACCTGATTTTTTTTCTCTGCTGCAGCTAGTTAACACTACAGGTCTTGTCCCTCCCCCAGCCTGTGATTGGACAGTGAATGAAGAAGCAGCAGACTGATGTGCCACAGAAGCAGCAGACAGTTTGCATCCCACAAAAGACTGAGAGCAGCTCACTTGGGGGGCACGTAATGATTTTTCCCCGGAATCCGGGGATGTCCGGTTACCCTAGTTTATAGGCAACGCTCATGGTTAGTCTTCCTCCCCCTTTTACTTTGTTGTTTTTTTTTGCCTTCCTCCGCATCAACTGTGGGTATAGGATCAGGGCCGTCTTAATAGCATCATGGGCCCCTGGGCAAAGTAATGCTCTGGGGCCCCTACAATGATGACAGTGCAGGTAAACAGACATCAAGTAGGTAGGAGGCAGACTGCCTCCCCTGTGTATCTATCACTCTCAGTGTCATCATGGGGCCCCCAATTACGGGGCAGTGTGGGCTCAAGGACCAGCTGAATTGGGGAAAGTGCCCAGGTGTGCCCTCTCATTAAGACACCCTGTATAGGATTGTGTATATTATTTTCCTACTTTTATTGGTTGAACTGGATGGACTTGTGTCTTTTTTCAACCTGACTATGTAGATGTGAAGATGTAGCCATGAGGTCTACAGCCAAACTGGTAACAAAATATGGAAGTTGGTATATAAAGCGTCAGACATCAGAACTCACTTTGAGGCTGAGAGAGGGGTTGTTCTGTTTGAATAAATAGTCCCAGACGTCCAGGGTGCCGTCCATTTTGGTGGTCAGGAACACAGAGGGCCGTACCGGACTCCACGCTGCATCTGTTAAGTAGCTCATGTGATATCTAAATGTGAATCGCAAAAAAAATCAAATACGTTTGTTATAAAGTGTAAATCACATGTGTCAAACACAAGGCCCATGGGCCGATCCTGCCCACCGGGTCATTTCATGTGGCCCTCGCACCTTTCCTGCAGCTGCGGAACCCCCCTATGTCTCTACCCCCACCTTGTCTCTGCAGTCTGCAGCACAGAGGAGGACAGAACTCCTCCTACAGATCCGGTGCCTCTCTGTGCAGCCGCAGCACCCCCTTGTCCCCTAGACTCCAGCCCTCCGCTGGTCCTTCTCCAGACTCTGCACTTTCTGCTTCCCAGCTTCTTGCCGTCAGCAGCACAAGGTAAGGGGGTGTGCACGGTGATGAAAGTGAGGGTGGGAAAGGGGGTTAGGGTTAGGGGTTAGGGATAGGGTGAGGGTTAGGGGTTAGGGATAGGGATAGGGTGAGTGTTAGGGGTTAGGGATAGGGTGAGGGTTAGGGATAGGGTGAGGGTTAGGGGTTAGGGATAGGGTGAGTGTTAGGGGTTAGGGATAGGGATAGGGTGAGGGTTAGGGGTTAGGGTTAGGGATAGGGTGAGGGTTAGGGCTTCCCCTTGAAGAATAAGGTTAGGACACTGGAATTGGAACAGGGACCTCCTCCAGACGACAAAGGGGGTGGGGTTCCCAGAGGTTAAAGGTCATGGGGGCATGGCTGACCCACCCCCACCAAAGTGGACCGCCTACCCCAACTAAGTCGTGGCATGAACAAGTCGTGGAAAGTGCTTTGACATCTGATGATCATCTGATGTAAGGATGGGGGTGGGGTGCTCTGGCCATCTAGTTTTACAGACACAACGGCTCTTTGAGGGCGACCATAATGCTGATTCAGCCTGCAATAAAATTGTGTTTGACACCCTTCACCTGAGCCACAAACAGTTCCTAAACTCACAAGTCCTCAACCTTTGGGCTATACTGCCACCTACAGAAGGATTGGACAATGTAAGACAAAAAAAAACCTGTAGTCCAGCCCAGGATAACTCCTCCTACTACCGTTTTTTTGCTAGTGTCCTAAGTAAGTGAAAACCCTTCTTCACCTAAAACTTGATCCCATTGGTCTAGTAGAACATTTTATTTTTTTAAATTAAGAAAATTACCAGATTTTCAAAATGAAATCTGAGGACACTTCACTGACAATGCCCACTTTTAATCCACACCCACCTTAAAAACACACCCACATTTGGTGGCGGTTGAGGTACACAGACTTTTGGTGCCATTGTGCTGTGGGAAGACTTGGTATCATGGCGGCTGACAGCTATGGAAGGGGTGGCCTGGTCCTCTGGGGTTCCCTGTATTGAGTGATCTCAGTGATATCACAGGCAGGCCCTGCCCCAAGGTATGCCACAGCCACCAGGGACATTGATGGGGACGTTTGTTTACCACAGACAGGCTCCTCAAAATAGGCACGGTCCCCGGTGAAATGGGACGAATGGCCACCTTAATCACCACTCTCCTGTTGCTGAAGGCTTCTCCTCTCATTTGCAGTGATCTGGTACAGTCAGTGCCGGGACAAGGAGATCTAGAGCCCAGGGCGAACATGCCAAACTGTACGCCCCCGAGATGTATTAGGGCTTTCCCCCTAAGCATAAATTCTCCCTCCCCCAGTACAAATCCACCCCTCTGCGGAAATCCCCCCTCCCAACACAAATCTTTGACCTCCCGTCACCCAACTGCCCCCAATTTAAATGCCTCTTCCCCCCTCCTTGCACAAAACCTCTACCCCTAATATTTCTCCTCCTAGTACACATCTTCTCTACCTCCTCTTGAATTCCCCTTCCTAGCACAAGTCTTCCTACAATCCACCCGCTGTAGCGTCTCCCTGCAGGGATGTAGTAACAAGGGAGGGGGCGAGCACGCTGACTAACCCCCAGCCAGAACGGCTCGGATGATGGGGGCAAGCTTACTGAGACTCTCCCCGCAGGGATGTAGTCCGAAGGGAGGGGGCGAGCACGATGACAAACCCCCAGCCAGAACGGCTCGGATGATGGGGGCAAGCTTACTGAGACTCTCCCCGCAGGGATGTAGTCCGAAGGGAGGGGGCGAGCACGATGACTAACCCCCAGCCAGAACGGCTCGGATGATGGGGGCAAGCTTACTGAGACTCTCCCCGCAGGGATGTAGTCCGAAGGGAGGGGGCGAGCATGATGACTAACCCCCAGCCAGAACGGCTCGGATGATGGGGGCAAGCTTACTGAGCGTCTCCCCGCTTGGATGTATACCCAAGGGAGAGAGTGAGCACGCTGACTAACCCCCAGCCAGAACGGCTCGGATGATGGGGGCAAGCTTACTGAGCGTCTCCCCGCAGGGATGTAGTCCCAAGGGAGGGAGCAAGCACACTGACTAACCCCCAGCCAGAATGGCTCGGATGATGGGGGCAAGCTTACTGAGCATCTCCCCGCAGAGATGTAGTCCCAAGGGAGGGGGCGAGCATGCTGACTAACCCCAAGTCAGAACGGCTCGGATGATGGGGGCAAGCTTACTGGGCGTCTCCCCGCAGGGATGTATACCCAAGGGAGGGGCGAGCACACTGACTAACCCCAAGTCAGAATGGCTCGGATGATGGGGGTAAGCTTACTGAGGAGGAACAGGAACTGAGAAGTTTAGACAAAGAAAAAAAAACATTTAGAAGGGGAATCGAAGGAAAAGGTAAGTGAACCAACAATGCAGTAACTTAAAGGAACCTATTTAGAAAATAATAAACAAACCTTTACAACCACTTTAACCCATCTACTCCTCTAGTATAAAGTCACCATTGCTTACTTTGTCCACATAATGGAGGATTCCCTGGAGTCTTCAGACCAGATCCGGGCTGTCCAGTCTCCAACTGTCAGGAAGTTTTTAGGGAAGAAGGGGTTCCTCTGCACGGAATAAATGGGTCCGTGGTGCCCGCTGTAAGTGCACACGATCTTTTCGGCTGGAGTCTTGGCCTTGCGGTTACAGGAGATTACCATGCCCTGCTCGGTTCCCACCATGAACTTGGTTGGCTTTATGGAAAAGCAAAAGCAGATCATTGGTAATAAACTTTACTATACATCAAGTTATAAAGCTCGACCTTTAAAGAGGAGTTGTAATGGAAAGCTGTGTGTTTAAAAGGGCAAGCAGAGGGCACCAGTATTTCCTGGCCTTCCCAGCCTCCCGCGGCTCACTTACCATGCCTTCTTCTGCATGGTGTCTTCACAGTTTGTGTGGAGGCGGCCATCTTGGCAGAAGAGCGGGGCTTTGCTTCCTTATGTCAGAGTGCCCCTCCCCTGATGGTGGTTTGATGACCGGTGGAGTAATAATGAGGAACTGAAGGAGAGGTGGAGAAAGCACAGATCTACAGAATGGATGAAGCAGAAGTAGGGAGATCCATTCACTGCAGATCCTCAGGTACAGCTTCCTCCCCAGCAAGGAGAACAGTGAGCAGCACAGTAGCCCAATCACCAAATCTCACTCCAAATCTGGTAAACTATCAGCCAGGGGCAGCAGTGCCTTAGATCAGTGCTCTTCAAACTGCCACCTGGGGGTCGGATGTGGTCCTTTTCTTACCTTTCCCTGGCCCTTGGGACACTTCCACTGACACCAATAACTGGAGTGCATACTATCCCTCCCACTGATGCCAATGATGGGGCACTATTCCTCCCACTGACACCAATGATAAGACACTATTCCTGCCACTGACACCAATGATAGGACACTATTTCTCCCACTGATACCAATGATGGGGCACTATTCCTCCCACTAATGCCAATGATGGGACACTATTCCTCCCACTGACACCAATGAAGGGACACTATTCCTCCCACTGACACCAATGATGTGGCACTATTTCTTCCACTGAAACCAATGATAGGACACTATTTCTCCCACTGATACCAATGATGGGGCACTATTCCTCCCACTGATACCAATAATGGGACACTATTCCTGCCACTGACACCAATGATAGGACAGTATTCCTTCCACTGATACCAATGATTGGGCACTATTCCTCACACTGACCCCAATGATGGGGCACTGTTCCTCCCACTGCCACCAATGATGAGGCACTATTCCTTCCACTGACACCAATAGTGGGGCACTATTCCTGCCACTGACACCAACGATGGGACACTATTCCTCCCATTGACACCAATGATAAAAATGTTATGCTCCCTCTGACCACCAAGCCTATTACGTTGTTTAACCCTATCAATGCCAGGGCATTTTCTACTCCCACTGGCCACAGTCTGGCCCCCCCTAAAGTCTGAAGGGCAGTAAGCTGGTCCTTTGTTTCAAACGTTTGGAGTTTTTCTGGGTGCTGCTTAGGCACAACTAGCATTCTCTCTATCATATCAAATCTTTACTTTATGTGTTTTGATCCACTTTAAAGATGGGTGCTTCCACACAGAGACCCAACGTAGAACAAGGCATGTCAGAAATTAAGAATCAGCCGCAGGGAGCCTCTAAGCAATACTGATGACTAGTCTTCTGCTTGTCTTTTTCAAGCACAGCTTCTGCATTACAGGTCCTTGTTGAAGGGTATGCCCATACAATTACACTCTGATCGACAATCGCAGAGATAAAATCTCAGCCACACAGAAAGCACAATTAAGCCCCACACAGACGAAACGTATTGGGCGGATTCTTCTACGGGTGGAGAACCAAGCTGGAGCCATTTCTAATTTACTTTGGATTCATAGTGTGTTGAGTCTGTGTGCTGACAGGCGCCATTTTCCAGTAGTCTTGACTTAGAAAGCACATTGTGACTGGTGGACTTGTACTGTGACAGATGAACTGCTGTACAGCACTACAGAGCAGGAAGCAGAGCCTCCTTATATAGAGGATATGGCCCCATGCACACAAGCGTATGAGACTGTACAATGAATATTGTGGGCATATTTCCTCACCCAGGAGACATAGCTGCAGCCTACAGCCAGGGCCGGATTTGCTCTCCCTGCCGCCCCAAGGCCAGGTTCCACAATGAACCCTCTCCCCGCCAACCGAACCCCCCCCCCCCCCCAATCAACGGAGAATGGCAACCGTAGGGGATAGGGGTGGCACGGTTAGTTCAAATATTTTTTGGTTCTTTTATTTTTTTTTACTTTTTTAGCACTTTTTTTTGTAGTTTGACGTTTACTTGTTTTTATTTTTGTGTAATTTTCTTATTATTTTGAATACTATTTGTCTTATTCTTTACTTTTTAATTACTTTTTTTAATTATTATTATTTTTTTTTTCACTTAACTTTATTGCTATCACACAGGAGAAAACAATTCCCTGTGCGATAGCAATTGGAGGTGACAGGTTCTCTTTATTGACCCCGTCACCTCCAAAACAGGAGTCCTAGCACTGTGCTAGAACTCTCACTGTGTACATCGGCGGCAGGGACAGGAGACAGACTCTGTGGCTGGGGGGAGGACGGAGGAGTCCCGAAGGCAGAGCAAGCAGAAAGAGGTATGTGGGGGTAGCAGCGCACATTTGACAAGTGATTTTGGCGACATCGGCAACGAGCGAGCGGCTTCCCCCACTCAATTCCCCCACACAGCAACCTACCGCCCTAACTGTATGTTACGGCCTTCGGGGGACTCCATGCCACTGCCGCCCCCTGGCACCCTGCCGCCCCGAGGCCTGGCCTTGATGGCCTTGTACGAAATCCGGGCCTTCCTACAGCTTCTCATAGGAATAAATGGCTGTTAGGGGGTTCCCAGGGCCGATACTAGGCAGGGTGCACAGGGTGCATTGCACCCAGGCGCCTGCAGAGGTGGGGATAGCCGAACATCTAACAGACTCTCTAACAGAAGCCCTCTCTGTGTCCATCAGAGGCCCCCCTCCAGGTCCCAATAAAGTACACTGCTTCTCTTCCTGAATTTTGTTTATTGTTAAGAGATCATGTAAGGATCCCAGGGTAATGAAGACTTCGTGGGGGAGCATCTCTGTGGTTGAGTCATTGCCATAGAAACATTTGTAAAGGGGAAGGGTTGGTAAAATGACGACACCCATGTGGGGGCGCCAGAAATATTTCTTCACTCAGGCGCCTGTGACCCTAGGATCGGCCCTGGGGGTTCCCCCTTTAACGTGTGATATTATACATTCTCAGGATACTCACCATGGTTGGTTCAAACTCCAGTGAGATTCCACCCAAAGCCAGGTCTAGGTTCCCTTTCTTTGTGATGTCCAGGATTAACTTCTCTGTCGGCTCGCTCATTTTTCGGATGTCCCACCACAAGACCTACCGGGAAAAATGTCATCCATTATAGTAACCTGAAATATGATAATTTTCTAGGAGTTCTCATATCTCATCTTCATGGAACAGAGAGAGGTTTAATTATCCGACTGGGATTATAAATAGAGATTATGAATAATCAAGCAGGAGGAGTGAGACTGTCAGGTCACCTGTGGTCAGATGACAGATGCACCCCGTTGGAGTCAGGAGTGCCCTATGGCAGACTGCTGCGGAAGGACCACAGAGTGGGTATGGGTAACAGGCCCACTGGAGCTCAAACAGGGATCCCACAAGAAGCTTGAGACCAAGATTCCCTAGGGCGCGGAATCTAACATCCAGTTGGTATTCACCAGAGCCTGTAGTGGTGAGGATGGCATTAGCTGTGACTGGATCCAGGTCGCGGCCCCCAGGGTCCCCTAGGTCACACTCCGTAGGGAGAGAGGGGAAGCAGCCACTCAGGACATAAGAGATAGTGAAGGGTAAGCCAAGGTCAGGGCAACAAGCAGACGCAGATAAGCAAGGGACAGGCCAAAGGTCAGGGTCACAGGCAAACAAGAGTAGTCGGGGACAAGCCAAGATCGGTACACAGAGATAGACGTAGCACACAGCAAGCAGGAACCCAAACACACAATGCTTAACAAACAACGTTGATCAGCAATGCAGACCTGCAGTGCACTGGTTAATATAGAGTTCCTGGAATGGCCTGGGGTGGAGTCATACAGGGAGGAGAGATGATAAAGACTGACAGGTGAGAGGGCCAGGACTCTGAGGCCCCATACACACGATCGGACATATCCGATGAAAACGGTCCGCGGACCATTTCCATCGGATATGTCCGTTTGGGAGTTTGATCCGATGGCGTGTACACACCATCGAAACAAATTCCCCGCCGCCGGACGGCGCGGTGACGTGGCGGTGACGCGGCGGTGACGTTGACGCCGCCGCGTCACCGCCACGTCACCGCACCAGGAAGTAAAACACTTCCGCGCATGCGCCGAATCCATTCGGCAGCGGCGCGGCGGCGGTGGGGGACGACATGTCTGCTGGTAAGTGTACTAACCAGCAGACATGTCGGGTGGACAGATTCCCACCGGATAGATTTCAAAGCTTGCTTTGAAATCTGTCGGGTGGAGAAATCTGTCCGCTAGCCCATACACACGAGCGGAGATGTCTGCTGAAACGGTCCATCGGACCGTTTTCAGCGGACATATCCCCTCGTGTGTACGCGGCCTAAGATGAACACATGGAGAGCAAGGTAATCTGCCAGACATTACTGCATATCCATGACAGAGACTTCCTTGCTTGGCTTAACAATGATGGAGACACAGAGCCAGAAACTCTTGAAGAAGTCCCCTCAAAAAACATCATCTGACCCACCAACCTTCTTAGGTGACAACTTAAATCCCAACTCCAGCCAAATCCCCTAACTTCCATCTAATGGACCTTTGATTGGTTGTTATCATGGACATGCAATAATGTCTGGCAGCTTACCTTCTCCTCCATGTCTCCATTAGAGGCCTGACTCTCTTTCTGGCTGCCTTTTATCACCTCTCCTGCCTGTATGGCCCCACCCCAGGCCATCCCAGGAAGTCTATATTAACTAGTGCACTGCAGGTCTGCTTTGCTGTTCAACTTTGTTTGTTAGCTTGTGTTCCTGCCTGCTGTGTGCTTTGTTTACCTTTCTGTGTACCGAATTTGGCTCGTCTCTGACTACTCCTGTGTGCCTGTGACCCTGACCTTTGGCCTGTCCCTTGGTTACCCTCGTCTGCCTGTTGCCGCGACCTCGGCTTACCCATCACTATCCCTTATGTCCTCAGTGGCTGCTTCCCCTCTCTCCCTACGGAACGTGACCTGAGGGACTCCAGGGGCCGCGATCTGGGTTCAGTGACAGCGAAGGCCATCTCACCACTATAGGCTCTGGTGAACACCTGCTGGACCTTAGACTCCGCGCCCTGGGCAATCTTGGGCTCACGTTTCCTGTCCATCTGCAGCAGTCGGCTATTGGGTTCACTACCTTGCGGTGCACCCCTGTCTCCAACGGGGTGCACTTGTCACCTGGCCACAGGTGACCTGACAGTTGTATTCATGTTTATTCATGTTTCCATTTCACCACCAGAGTTTTCCTGAGATTACCTGACCATCTGTGGAGGTGGAGAAACACTCTGTCCCGGTCTTTGATTGAAGCCAGATGACCTTGTAAACGGGATCTCTATGACTGTGTTCAATGACGGACAACTCCACGGGTTGTCCTCCTTTCCTGGTGTCCCAGTATGCTGAAAGGAAAAGACAACATGGCATTTCATACAGTTACCATGTGCAAGACAGTTCTGTAATTTGACAAACAGAAATTGCAGCAATAGCTAGTATAAGCAACGCTGCTCTGCAATTTGATCCCAAGGGTCCGCGCCAGGGGCGGACTGACCATTGAGGAACTCGGGCACTGCCCGATGGCCCCATGCCACTAGGGGGCCCCATCAGTTGCCAGGCTCATTAAAACCAGGTACAGTATGTACTTTTGTACAGTATGTACAGTATTTTTTTTTACATCTGTCCCTGATATGTCCAAAACCTACATGCTTTTGATGTGAAAATCCCGAGATTTTAGCTGCCCCGCCTCTGGACTGCCACCTAGCTTGGTGGCCATCTGTAAGCCTTCGGGCCCAATAATCTGCTATTGCCCGGGGGCCCCATGAATTGTCAGTCCGCCCCTGGTCCGCGCACTATTCTCCTACCCTCGAGGGAGGAACCCCCTCCTCCACAGAACTTGCAAGATGTCACCCTTCTTTTGGACTGAATGGGTTGGGGGGAAGAGACTGAAAATTCATTAATTAGGACCTATCTCGGTGTAGTGCCAAAGACAGACCGCCGTTAGGCTTGCTAGTGCATATCAGTAGGAGAATAGTGCGTAGACTCTAGGGATCATCAGGGCCTAGCGTGCTTTTAAAGCAGTGGTTCTCAACCTTCTAGTGCCGTGACCCCTTGATAAAATTCCCCCAGTTGTGGGGACCCCTAACAGTAAAATTTTCGTAGCGCGGGTTGTCAGCACCCAAGGCAAGACAAGTAATTTTCACCCCTAATCCACGGACATTTAGCGCTCCTTAAGTCCTTTTAATGGTAACTATAAATCGCACGTAGAGTTACTCACTGTGGGCCAGATTCAGGTAGATCAGAGCATCTTTGCTCCAGAGTAACGCTTCTCATTTACGTTACTCTGAAGACCCTTTCAGCGCAAGTACTGTTATTCACATAGCAGTTGCGCGTAAACTTGCGCCAGAGTAACGATAATGCGCTGGCGTAACCCGACGCAAGGGGAAGTGGGTGTGATCATATGTAAATGATGGGCGGAGCCCAGCGCAGAGGCTTACGTTCAGCGCATCAACCACGGAGCATGCGCAGTGAGTGAGGCTCCACTCGCCCCCTTTGTGCGCATGCTCACAACTTCCGTCGGCACCACTTCACGGGAAACGTCAGCACAATGCCTTCCGTTGGGCGTTTAAATGCGCCTGTAGAAGCGCCATTCCGGCACTAAAGTATATCCTGCTCCCCCTCCCCGCAGTGATGTTACTTTTGTTCTGAGATGGCTGCTCCCGTTCCCCGCAAACACACAGGAGAAAGCTGAACTCTAAAGGCCAGGAGCTGTCAGCCGTCATCTCGGCTATGGAGACCTATGATGTCTTCCTCCATGGCTGTAAAATTTGACAGACAAGCATGGACAGAGGTGTTGTCCTGCAAGTGGGGGTGCTCAGCTAGCTCTTATCGTCGGTAACACTGCTGTAGCTGCTCTCCTGCTGACCTGTGACCGTCTGGAGTAAAGATAAAGCAGC
The DNA here is from genome assembly GCA_029574335.1 of Rana kukunoris. Lineage (NCBI taxonomy): Eukaryota > Metazoa > Chordata > Amphibia > Anura > Ranidae > Rana > Rana kukunoris. The sequence continues at coordinate 149,883,381 of CM056060.1, forward strand.
CTTTTGTAGAAATAACTTTGCGCCGGACGGACGAGATACGCGCGGCGCATGTAGCCAGCGTATGGTGCTAATCCGTTCGTGAATTGGGAAAAATCCCTCATTTGCATATTTGCAGGGGAAATCAATAGGCGCGACTGATGCGCCCAGCGAAATTAAGCGCTGACGATACTCTGGCGTCGGAACGTTCCGCCGGTCGCAAATGACCCGTTATTGGGCGCATCTAGTTTGGTGGGTACGGACACATAGAAACGACGGCGCATCTTCACAGTTACGCGGCGCATATCGAAATACTCCAGCGCAAGTGTTGCTGAATCTGGCCCTGTGTCTCCGACTTTGTGGTGTCTTGTAGCAGTGACACCTATGCCGAAATCAGGAGATAGGGTCTCCTGCAGCCCCTCCCACTTCACATTCCTCACCAGTCAGTTGACCTCCAGAAGAGGCTGAGTGGGCGGTCACAGGCTCCAGGGACAGCCCAGCTGGGCGGCCACAGGCTCCAGGGACAGCCAAGCTGGGTGGCCACAGGCTCCAGGGACAGCCAAGCTGGGTGGCCACAGGCTCCAGGGACAGCCAAGCTGGGTGGCCACAGGCTCCAGGGACAGCCAAGCTGGGTGGCCACAGGCTCCAGGGACAGCCAAGCTGGGTGGCCACAGGCTCCAGGGACAGCCAAGCTGGGTGGCCACAGGCTCCAGGGACAGCCCAGCTGGGTGGCCACAGGCTCCAGGGACAGCCCAGCTGGGTGGCCACAGGCTCCAGGGACAGCCCAGCTGGGTGGCTGCAAAAAGGCTGGGAGAGCAGGGTGGTCTTCAGGAACAGCCCAGGATTCGGTGACCCCTAGCAAATCTTTATTTGACCCCCGAGGGGGTCCCGACCCACAGGTTGAGAACCACTGTTTTAAAGGAACATCAATTCTTCTGGTTGTAGAACATAGCTCTCTCAGGGAAAATGGTAGATATACACTGCTTAATTCATAATGGAATATATCCAATATACATAATGACGATTTTGAAAAAAAAACATTTATACTTTTAATTTTTTTTGCATATAAAAAAACTCCCCTGAAGAAGACCAATAATTAAAAGGTCGAAACGCGTAGGGTTATCATGTGAAACTCTATACGACATAACGGGTTTATATAAAAGGAGCTGTATTTTTTCTGTTGTTGATGGGTCATGTGTTTTATGTCAAAGCCAGAATTGCTTTTTATGTACTTATTAAATATTTTTTGATATAAATAAACAATACAACTTTTTTTTATAGAATTGGATTGCTACTTCTTTCAATATAATTTTGCTGCTAAAATACCAAGTCATCGACTCTGATTGAAAGCATCTGTGCAAGATAAAGGAAAACCAGCAAACATGGCCTGTTAGGGGTACTTGAGGACGGGGGTTGAGAACCACTGAAATAGACCACCCCTCCCCCCCCCCTTACTGATCTGTCCGTTGTAGCAGCCGCCAACCAGGATGTGAGAGTCTTTGGGGTTATACTCCAAGCTGACCAGCGGGGATACGGGTTTTAGCGTCAGTTCCGGTTTGTTTGGATTTTCTGGAAAAAGAAGGAGAAGAAAACAATGTTTATTTTCTCAGGAAAACATAGAAAGCATCCATGATACATTTGCAGTGCGTATAGAAAAGAATGGAGAGGTCACCTTAAAGGAGAAAGATCTTTAATTACTGGAAAGATCTTGTGGCAAAGTGTGGAAGGAGGTGCCTTATTGGCTGAGGACCACCAAAGTGACATCACAGTGTATTATAAGCCCATTTAACCACTTAAGGACCCCCTACCGACGATATATGTCGGCAGAATGGCACGGCTGGGCACAAGCACATACCTGTACGTGTCTCTTCAAGGCCCAGCCGTGTGGTCGCACGTGCGCCACTGGCACAAAGTTCCCTGACCACGCCCGCGGGACCCGATTACCGCCGGTGTCCCGCGATCTGTTACAGGGGCTGAAGAACTGGGAGAGGTGAGTGTAAACACACCTTCCCCGTTCATCGCAGTTCCCTGATATAGGGAAAGACGATCACTGACGTCACACGTCCAGACCCGCCCCCCTACAGATAGAAACACATATGAGGTCACACTTAACCCCTACAGCGCCCCCTAGTGGTTAACTCCTAAACTGCCATTGTCATTTTCACAGTAATGAGTGCGTTTTTATAGCACTTTTTGCTGTGAAAATCATAATAGTCCCAAAAATGTGTCAAAATTGTCCAAAGTGTCCGCCACAATGTCGCAGTCACGAGAAAAAAAAATCACTGATCGCCGTAGTAGTAAAAAATAAATAAAAAAATGTAATAAAAATGCCATAAAACTATCCCCTATTTTGTAAACGCTACAAATGTTGCGCAAACCAACCGATAAACGCTTATTGCGATTTTTTACCAAAAATATGTAGAAGAATACGTATCGGCCTAAACTGAGGAAAAAAAAAAAAGTAATTTTTATAGATTTTTGGGGGATATTTATTATAGCAAATAGTTAAAAATATAGAATTGTTTTCAAAATTGTCGCTCTGCTTTTGTTTATAGCGCAAAAAATAAAAACCGCAGAGGTGATCGAATACCACCAAAAGAAAGCTCTATTTGTGGGAAAAAAAGGACGTAAATTTTGTTTGGTAGCCACGTCACACGACCGCGCAATTGTCAGTTAAATCGACGCAGTGCCGAATCGCAAAAAGGGGCAAGGTCCTTAACCTGCATAATGGTCCGGGTCTAAGGCCGCGTACACACGAGGGGATATGTCCGCTAAAAAGGGTCCGATGGACCGTTTCAGCAGACATCTCCGCTCGTGTGTATGGGCTAGCGGACAGATTTCTCCACCCGACAGATTTCAAAGCATGCTTTGAAATCTATCCGGTGGGAATCTGTCCGCCCGACATGTCTGCTGGTTAGTACACTTACCAGCAGACATGTCGTCCCCCACCGCCGCCGCGCCGCCGCCGAAAGGATTCGGCGCATGCGCGGAAGTGTTTAACTTCCTGGTGCGGTGACGTGGCGGCGTCAACGTCACCGCCGCGTCACCGCCACGTCACCGCGCCGTCCGGCGGCGGGGAATTTGATCCGATGGTGTGTACACGCCATCGGATCAAACTCCCGATCGGACATATCCGATGGAAATGGTCTGCGGACCGTTTTCATCGGATATGTCCGATCGTGTGTACGAGGCCTTAAGTGGTTAATATGGCACTGAAATATAAAAAGTCAGCGAGTTTAATCTATGACCTGATTTATATAAATGATGTCCATTGAGTTGATCCTTTTTTATATTTTTTATGTCTCTTTGATGTAGCTTTTGAATCTGATCAGATGGGGGCACTGTGCTCACCAATATCCCAGATGTAGGAGTCGTAGCTCATGTCTTTGGGGGCTCGCTGGAACTCTAGACAAGAATAAGCCACGGCCAGCTTCCTGCCGCCATCCGGGTGCCAGGAGAGATGGGTGGCAGTGCGCTTGATCTCACTGGGGTCCCTGTTGGCATAAAAACGATAGAGTCATTACACTTACCAAACACAAAGACACAAGAGAGCCTCATGACAAAGATAAAAACTGTACCAAACAGTTATAAAGGCCACAACTTGACCCAGTTACTACCGATTGGGGATCAGCAGAGCTGGGGGTTACTACTGAGTGGGGGAATAAGCAGAGCTGGGGGTTTCTACTGAGTGGGGGAGAAGCAGAGTTGGGGGTTAGTACTTAGTGGGGGAATAAGCAAAGCTGGGGGTTACTACTGAGTGGGGGGTAAGCAGAGCTGGGGGTTACTACTGAGTGGGGGAGAAACAAAGCTGGGAGTTACTACCGATTGGGGATCAGCAGAGCTGGGAGTTACTATTGATTGGGGATCAGTAGAGCTGGGGGTCACTACCGATTGGGGATCAGCACAGCTGGGGGTTAGTACTGAGTGGGGGATAAGCAGAGCTGGTAGTTACTATTGAGCGGGGAGAAGCAGAGCTGGGGGTTACTACTGAATGTGGGATAAGCAGAGCTGGGGGTTACTACTGAGTAGGGGATAAGCAGAGCTGGGAGTTACTACTGAATGTGGGATAAGCAGAGCTGGGGGTTACTACTGAGTAGGTGATAAGCAGAGCTGGGGGTTACTACTAGGGTTGTCCAGATACCGATACTAGTATCGGTATCGGGACAGATACCGAGTATTTGCGAGAGTACTTGTACTCGCGCAAATGCTCCCGATACCTAAATAGAATACTTTTTTTGTATTTATCAAAAATTCTTTGAGTTTTTTACTACTGCGTGACAAGAAAATAAAACATTTTTATTCATTTTTATTCTTTTATAATGTCTTGAGTTAGGGTTCTTCATAATTCTAAAGAAAATATCCTTAGTCTGTATTGTGGTTTGAAAACTGTCACATGACATTTAAAAAAAGTATCGGTATTCGGTATCGGCAAGTACATGAAAAAAAGTATTGGTACTTGTACTCGGTCCTAAAAAAGTGGTATCGGGACAACCCTAGTTACTACTGAGTGGGGGATCAGCAGAGCTGGGGGTTACTACTGAGTGGGGGATCAGCAGAGCTGGGGGTTACTACTGAGTAGGTGATAAGCAGAGCTGGGGGTTACTACTGAGTGGGGGATCAGCAGAGCTGGGGGTTACTACTGAGTGGGGGGATCAGCAGAGCTGGGGGTCACTACTGAATGGGGGATCAGAAAAGCTGGGGGACTGGAGCAGAACAAACTAACAATGTCACGTGTGGTGAGCAGAAGAAACTAGCCAAGTGACACGTGGTGTGTAGCATGGGAGCAATATAGCCAGGGGGGGGCAGAGAGAGAGGAGAATCAGCAAACCAGAGGATCAACAGAGCTAAGGGTTGCTACTGAGTGGGGGATCATCATAGCTGGAGGTTACTACTGAGGGGGGCTGGATCAGCATTGTTGGGGGGTTACTACTGAGTGGGGGATCAGCTACACTTGGGGACCGGAACAGGAGAAACTAACAATGTCACACATGGTGAGCAGCATGGGGGCAATATAGTTGTTGGTGAGCAAGGACCAGAGAGAAAGAGAGGAGGATCAGCAGCAGAGATGGCTCCAGGCTTTGTGAGGTCTTAAGCAAAACTTAGACACGGGGGCCCCACTCATGCTCATAACGGGTAAAAAAAAATCAAGCAAATAAAAATGGCTGCAGAAAGATGCACAGTGATTGCGCAGAGGCAAATTAGGCAGCCGCCAGGCCCCTGTGAGTGCGAGGCCTTAGGCGACCGTCTAATTTTCCTAATCAAAGAGCCGCCTCTGATCAGCAGAGCTGGGGGTTACTACTGAGCAGGGGGATTAGCAGAGTTGGAGGTTACTATTGAGTGGGGGATTAGCAGAGCTGGAGGATACTACTGAGTGGGGAATCAGCAGAGTTGTGGGGCTACTACTGAGTGGGGGGATCAGCTACGCTTGGGGACCGGAGCAGGAAAAACTAACAATGTCACACATGGTGACCAGCATGGGGGCAATATAGTCGGAAGTGAGCAAGGACCAGAGAGAGAGAGAGGGGGATAAGCAGAGTTGGAGGTTACTACTGAGCGTAGGATCAGCAAATCTGGGGAATATACTTAGTGGGGCATCAGCAGAGCTGGGGGTTACTACTGAGTGAACGTTTAGCAGAGTTGGAGGTTACTACTGAGTGGGGCATCAGCAGAGTTGGGGGTTACTACTGAGCGTAGGATCAGCAAATCTGGGGAATATACTTAGTGGGGCATCAGCAGAGCTGGGGGTTACTACTGAGTGAACGTTTAGCAGAGTTGGAGGTTACTACTGAGTGGGGCATCAGCAGAGTTGGGGGTTACTACTGAGCGGAGGATCAGCAAAGCTGGGGGTTACTCTTGAGTGGGGGGATCAGCAGAGCTGTTGGTACTACTGAGCAGGGGATCTGCTGAACGAGGGTACCAAAGCTGGATAAATCTCAGGACTGGATGGACAGAAATCCAAATCCTTCGTTAGGTAAAACAGCTCTCATCCGCGTATTTAGCGATTTTCCTGGAGATCGGCTTTGAACCATAAATGTATAGAATGGAACCCTCGTCCTGAGATACAATCAATGGAGTGCAGGTAATTCTGTACAGATCTCCCATAATGCTCTGCGATAGTCACATTAGTGTCCGGAGTTCCTCCATAAGTTCTTGATGTGCACTTACCTGAAGACGTTAATGGTCTTGGCAGACGGAGCCTCATCCATCCCCTCCAGCTCCTCCTCTTCCTCAAAGTATTCCTCGTAAATATTGATGGCGTTGTTCTGCTTGATGCAATGCTCCATCACCTGACAAGAGAACGCACAGCGGCCTGTAAATCTCCTCCTCCCCTCCCCCAATCACCGCCAATTCATAGGTGAGTGCCTTCTACAGACCGCATCTTACCCCCCATGGGGGGGGGGGGGACCACGTGTGAAACGCGTTAGTTCCCAACGCCACACATTATTATTCACCTCCCCCCAACACTTCTGGCCAATACTAACCTTCTACACCCAGCAGAAAACATTTCTTATATTGCAGCTTACCAATTCCTAGATGTGACGGCTGCATTCCTTTCCTTCTTTCTTCGAATTTTCATCTGGTGATTCAGGCAGTAAATCTGTTGTTTTTTTGTGCACGCTCCATGTACGCTCCCTGCATGCTCCCTGCACGTTCCGAGCATGCTCCCTGCACGCTTCCAGCTCGCTCCCTGCGCGCTCTGAGCATGCTCCCTGCACACTTACAGCACGCTCCCAGTATGCTCCCTGCACGCTCCGAGCATGCTTCCTGCACATTTACAGCACGCTCCCAGTATGCTCCCTGCACGCTCTGAGCATGCTCCCTGCACGCTTCCAGCACGCTCCCAGTATGCTCCCTGCACGCTTCCAGCACGCTCCCAGTATGCTCCCTGCACGCTCCGAGTATGCTCCCAGTATGCTCCCTGCATGCTTCCAGCAGGCTCCCAGTATGCTCCCTGCACGCTCCGAGCATGCTCCCTGCACGCTCCCAGCAGGCTCCCAGAATGCTCCCTGCACACTCCGAGCATGCTCCCTGCACGCTTCCAGCAGGCTCCCAGTATGCTCCCTGCACGCTTCCAGCACGCTCCCAGTATGCTCCCTGCACGCTTCCATCAGGCTCCCAGTATGCTCCCTGCACGCTCCGAGCATGCTCCCAGTATGCTCCCTGCACGCTTCCAGCACGCTCCTAGTATGCTCCCTGCACGCTTCCAGCAGGCTCCCAGTATGCTCCCTGCACGCTCCGAGCATGCTCCCTGCACGCTCCCAGCAGGCTCCCAGAATGCTCCCTGCACACTCCGAGCATGCTCCTTGCACGCTTCCAGCAGGCTCCCAGTATGCTCCCTGCACGCTTCCAGCACGCTCCCAGTATGCTCCCTGCACGCTTTCATCAGGCTCCCAGTATGCTCCCTGCACGCTCCGAGCATGCTCCCAGTATGCTCCCTGCACGCTTCCAGCACGCTCCTAGTATGCTCCCTGCACGCTTCCAGCAGGCTCCCAGTATGCTCCCTGCACGCTCCGAGCATGCTCCCTGCACGCTTCCAGCAGGCTCCCAGTATGCTCTCTGCACGCTCCGAGCATGCTCCCTGCACGCTTCCAGCAGGCTCCCAGTATGCTCCCTGCACGCTCAGAGCATGCTCGCTGCACACTTACAGCACGCTCCCAATATGCTCCCTGCACGCTTCCAGCTCGCTCCCTGCACGCTCCCAGTATGCTCCCTGCACGCTTCCAGCACGCTCTGAGCATGCTCCCTGCACGCTTCCAGCACGCTCTGAGCATGCTCCCTGCACGCTTCCAGCACGCTCCCAGTATGCTCCCTGCACGCTTCCAGCACGCTCCCAGTATGCTCCCTGCACGCTTCCAGCACGCTCCGAGCATGCTCCCTGCACGCTTCCAGCATGCTCCCTGCATGCTTCTAGTGCGCTTCCTGCACGCTCCCAGCTCTGCCCTTCCAGCACACTCCCTGCATGCTCCCTGAACGCTCTCAGCATACTCTCTGCACGTTACCTGATCCCTCCCAGCACACTCCTTGCCTGCCTCCTGCACACTCCCTGCACGCTCCCTAAACACTCCCAGCACACTCTCTGCACACTCCCAAGATGCTCTATGCCCGCTCCCAGCACACTCCCTGCATGCTCCCTGTACGCTCCCAGCACGTTCCCTGATCGCTCCCAGCAAGCTCCCTGCACATTCCCAGCATGCTCTCTGCACGTTCCCTGATCGCTCCCAGCAAGCTCCCTGAACACTCCCAGCACACTACCTGTATGCTCCCTGCGGAGATCGGTAAGCTCCTAATGCATACTTGCAATCAGGAGCTTTCCAATCATGTGAACGATTTGACAGCCAATCACAGCAGTCACAGCTGCCTCCTGGCTTTTATAACTCTTAAAGGGTCAGGAGGTGGTTGATGTCAAGAGGTATGAATACTTTTTCTAGGCTCTGTATGTGGGCAGATACACCCCCTGGCACTGCTGTGCTCTGTATTACCCTCCGTGTAATGGAGGCCATATTGGATTTTAATAAATGTAATAAGACCATCGGTGGTTTTTGCTCTGCAGTTCCTTACGCTCCCCAGCTGTGTGATGGTGGCGATGTAATGGTCATCTTTCTCCACTTTCTTCCGGTATCGGGAGGTCTGTTCCATTTCTTGCGGGTTGATGTCTTTAGGCCACCCCCCTTCCACGTGGTTTACACCTCGGACCTCCATTGCAAAGCGTTCGGTGTTCACCTGCGAGGAGACAGGAAAGTCATCAACACTTGCGAGACAACACTCAAAAACCGAGTCAGGACTTAAAAACAAAAGTTGCTCGTTTGCCGCGTTACTTGTAAAACAAGATTCCAGTGTAACAAAAACGGAAACATGTTAACCACTTAAGACCCGGACCAAAATGCAGGTAAAGGATCTTGCCCCTTTTTGCGATTCGGCACTGCGTCGATTTAACTGACAATTGCGCGGTCGTGCGACGTGGCTCCCAAACAAAATGGGTGTCCTTTTTCCCCCACAAATAGAGATTTATTTTGGTGGTATTTGATCACCTCTGCGGTTTTTATTTTTTGCGCTATAAACAAAAATAGAGCGACAATTTAAAAAAAAAACAACAATATTTTTTACTTTTTGCTATAATAAATATCCCCAAAAATATATAAAAAAAAAATGTTTCCCTCAGTTTAGGCCGATACGTATTCTTCTACATATTTTTGGTAAAAAAAATCGCAATAAGCGTTTATCGGTTGGTTTTCGCAACATTTATAACGTTTACAAAATAAGGGATAGTTTTATTGCATTTTTATAAAAAAAATTTTTTTACTACTAATAGCGGCGATCAGCGATTTTTTTCGTGACTGCGACAATATGGCGGACACTTCGGACAATTTTGACACATTTTTGGGACAATTGTCATTTTCACAGCAAAAAATGCATTTAAATTGCATTGTTTACTGTGGAAATGACAGTTGCAGTTTGGGAGTTAACCACAAGGGGGCACTGTAGGATTTGTGTGTTCCCTGTGTGTGTTTACAACTGCAGGGGGGTGTGGCTGTAGGTGTGACGTCATCGATCGCGTCCTCCTATTACAGGGATGACGCGATCGATGCTGCGGCCACAGTGAAGCACGGGGAAGCCGTGTTTACACACGGCTCTCCCCGTTCTTCAGCTCCAGGGACGGATCGCCGCACTGCAGCGGCGATCGGGTCCGCGAATCCCGCGGTCCCGTTCCTGGAGCTTCGGACCGGGTCACGGGCGCGCGCCGCGGGCGCGCGCCCGTGACCCACGGCTGGGTACTGAAATCAACGTATATATACGTTGATGTGCCCAGCCGTGCCATTCTGCCGACGTAAATGTGCAGTAGGCGGTCCTCAAGTGGTTAAAGGGGAGTTCCACCCACAATTTCACTTTTTAAATATAAATACCCCTGTAATACACAAGCTTAATGTATTCTAGTAAAGTTAGTCTGTAAACTAAGGTCCGTTTTGTTAGTTTATAATCTAGAATTAGACCGTGGCCATCTTAAGTGTGGGCATCATGAAGCCAGACTGTATGACTTCCTGGATTTCAGCCTTGCATATCTCGCACATGCTCAGTGCTGCACAAGCAGTGTAATAGGTTTCAGTCAGGTTTGCAAGGACTACTGGGAAACATGATGCCTATCCCAGAAACCCTTGCAAATAGCCATGTGACTTAATAGCCTAGGCCAGTGATGGAGAACCTTGGTGCCCCAGATGTTTTGGAACTACATTTCCCATGATGCTCCACTACACTGCAGATTGCATGAGCATCATGGGAAATGTAGTTCCAAAACATCTGGGGTGCCGAGGTTCGCCATCACTGGCCTAGGCTAATACGGAGGAGGAAGTAATGAAGGACTACAAAATAAAGGTATTTACAAGCAACAAAATAAATAAAAATTGTCCATTCTAAACACTATGAGATTAAAGTATGCAGCAGACAAACATAAAAAAATGGGTGGAACTCCACTTTAAAGCTACGTTATCGCACTAAAAATCGGATCAAATCGCAGCCGCACTGCAACCCACGCAAATTCCAAAGTATAAGAAAATGTCCGATAGCTTCCCGCACCCTCCTGCTATGGAGGACTGTGAGCTGGCAGAGACTGGCAGCGCGGTACCTCGTGCTCGGACATGTCGCGGGCGCACTGGATGCTGACATCACACGGATTGCGCTCTATGAAGTTCAAGGCTTGCGAAGGGTCTGGCAGGATGTCGACGTGGAGCTCCGCCGGGCGGTCCGAGAAGTTGCACTGGCGTCCGAACTCGCCCCGCTTCCGCGTGTAGACGTAAACTATCTCCATGGTGCCTGCAGTGGAAGAGGAGAAGGAAAAAGAAAAGATTGAAGTAGATATAAAGTCTTTTTAAATCTGCAGCTTTAAAGTGATTGTAAACCTCAGACATGAAATCTGAACAAAGCACATCCCTCTATAGTGCGTACTTACCTCAATCCAAAGCACTGAGGCCTCGTTTAAACTTCAGACTGTGGCACTGGACGCTTTTTTAAAGCTCTCTAAATGTGAATCAAAGCTCCTCCCACTGAATAAAAAGGTCACCTCAAAGTCCTGGTCACACGTTGTGTTTGCTTCAAATGTATCCCCCGAGTCACATTGGAGAATTGGAGCTTCAACGCCTCCATGGAAGTCTCTGACAACCAGGGGCGGCCCGAACATATGGGGCGCAAGGGCGCCGCCCCCCTAATCCACATGCGGGGCGCCGGACGTATGGATTCCAATGTTTTTTGTTTTGTTTTTGATGCACATGATTAGACACTGAGGCTCTAATTGGCTTAAAAAATGGTTGGCTCGGGGCGCAAAGCACTGTGCCCTGAGCCCACCTAGTTTTGTGACAAAAGTAAATTAATATTCACTAATGTCTTCCTGCTTCTCCTCCCGACCAATCAGGAAGCAAGTCCTGAAACTCGATTGGCCAGGGAGCCTAAGGACTCTCGGCCAATCAGGTCTCAGGACCCACTTCCTGTTCAGCCGTTTGGAGAAGCACCGCCCCCTCTGCACTGATCCCTGTCCCATCCTCCTGGCCTGGGCTTCTGGTGCGACAACCGGTGTGGTCTTCTGCTGCAAGGTTGTATGTTCAGAGATGGTATTCTGCATACCTTGGATGTAACGAGAGGTTATTTGAGTTACTGTTGCCTTTCTATCGTCTGTCCATTCTCCTCTGACCTCAACAAGCCATTTTCCTCCACGCAACTGCCGCTCACTGGATATTTTCTCTCTTTTTTCCCACCATTCTCTTCAAACCCCGAGAGATGGCTGTGTGTGAAAATCCCAGAAATACTCAGAGCGGCCCGTTTGGCAACCAACAACCACGCCACGTCCAAAGTCACTTCAATCCCCTTTCTTCCCCCATTCTGATGCTCGGTTTGAACTTCAGCAAGTCGCCTTCACCGCGTCTAGAGTCCTAAATACATTGAGTTGCTGCCGTGCGATTGGCTGATTAGTAATTTTTTGTTACCAAGCGATTGAACACGAACTGGTGTACCCAGGGCCACCACCAGTGTGGGGTACAGCACATACAGATGTAGGGGGTCCGGGTGTCCCTGGGGAAGCCGCGCCCCCAAGTTGTCACCTCTCCGTTGTTCCTTTTCTTTCTGGGACGGGCAGTGGGGCAGACCCTGGGGAATTTTGGTGGTCAGTCCCTGGGGGGGGGGGGGGCTAAAGCTGTGTAAGGGGCCCCAAAGTTTCTTATGGCTGCCCTGGGTGTACCTAATAATGTGGTTGGTGGGTGTATACGCACACAGGTGTTCGGGGGAAATAACGAGTCCCCCCGACAGCTGCGGGATGACGTCTTTGCAGATTTTTCATGAAAACGCTTTAAAATAAATAATACGACAAGATTTGCACCCCACGGGATCCCGCAGGACATCTCAGTACAGGGAAGGGGGGGTCACACGTAATCAATATTATCAATACAGCTCAATAACAGGTCCTCTTCACTCTCAGCCTCCCCTCCCCCACCAAATAATCAATATCAGACATTCCCAGCCCCCCCCCCATTACCTGATCACTGGCCTCCAAATCTGATCTCCGGTTCCCCCACTGCAAGATCCCAGGCTGTTTACCGTATCCTAGCAACGGCCAGGACTCCGGAAACGTCCGCTCACCGAAAGAGCATGCGCAGACAGAGACTTCATGCCTTGCTCCGCCATCTTGGATGTGGGCAAAGGAAAGTTCGGCTTATGGAACTTTATTTAAAACAGCATTTTAAATAAAGGAGGAGGAGAGGAGGAGAGGGGGAGGGGGGGAGGGCATAAGTGTAAGATAAAACAAAGAATGATTTATAACGTGTGATAGAAGTGGATATTCGGGGAAAAAGTGACGTTCCCGTGTAGTTCTCTAAAATAGCCACTAGATGGCAGCCTACAACAGCTGTCAGCTCATATAAGACTTTAAAGAATTGAATAATTTTTACAATAATCCTAAAAAAAACTAAATCATAATAATTATATAAATAATAATGTATTTATTTTAAAAAAAACATTCATATATATATATATTTTTTCTAATAATTATTGTCATAAACTAATAAAAAAAAATCATTATAATTATTTAAATCATAACTTATTTTCAAAAGCAATTTTTATATATATATATATATTTTTTTTTGAATAATTATTATAATAATCATAAACTAAACAAATAAAAAAAAAAATCATTATAATTATAAAAAAAAAATTATTTGTAAATACAATATTTTATATACACACACATATATGTATATATATATATATATATATATATATAAAACATCATAATTATATCATTAATTATAATCCTTGTGGACGGCCTTCCCAGAAGAGGTGAAGCTGTTATAGCTGCAAAGGGCGGGGCCAACTCAATATTGAACCCTACAGACTAAGACTGGGATGCAATTAAAGTATTAAAGTTGTTTTTAAAGTTCATGTAAAGGCAGGCGTCCCAATACTTTTGGTAATATTGTGTGTCTGTGTGTGTGTATATGTATATATATCTATATATATATCTATATATATATATATATCTATATATATATATATATATATATATATATATATATATATATATATATATATATATAATATATATAAATGTTATTTATTTTTAAAAAATAATTTTCATATATATATATACAGTACAGACCAAAAGTTTGGACACACCTTCTCATTCAAAGAGTTTTCTTTATTTTCATGACTATGAGTCACACTGAAGGCATCAAAACTATGAAGTAACACATGTGGAATTATATGCATAACAAAAAAAGTGTGAAACAACTGAAAATATCTCATATTCTAGGTCCTTTTGCAGCAGACACATCTCTAGAAGAACTGATAAGAGGAGACTCCGGTGTGAATCCGGCCTTCATGGTAGAATATCTGCTAGGAAACCACTGCTAAAGAAAGGCAACAAGCAGAAGAGACTTGTTTGGGATAAAGAACACAAGGAATGGACATTAGACCAGTGGAAATCTGTGCTTTGGTCTGATGAGTCCAAACTTGAGATCTTTGGTTCCAACCACCGTGTCTTTGTGCGACGCAGAAAAGGTGAACGGATGGACTCTACATGCCTGGTTCCCACTGTGAAGCATGGCGGAGGAGGTGTGATGGTGCTTTGCTGGTGACACTGTTGGGGATTTATACTGAACCAGCATGGCTACCACAGCATCTTGCAGCGGCGTGCTATTCCATCCGCTTTGCGTTTAGTTGGACCATCATTTATTTTTCAACAGGACAATGACCCCAAACACACCTCCAGGCGGGGGAAGGGCTATTTCACCAAGAAGGAGAGTGATGGGGGGGCTGCGCCTCCACAGTCACCGGACCTGAACCCAATCGAGATGGTTTGGGGTGAGCCGGACCGCAGAGTGAAGGCAAAGGGGCCAACAAGTGCCGAGCATCTCTGGGAACTCCTTCAAGACTGTTGGAAGAGCATTTCAGGTGACAAGAGAATGCCGAGAGTGTGCAAAGCAGTAATCAAAGCAAAAGGACCTAGAATATTACATATTTTCAGTTGTTTCACACTTTTTTGTTATGTATATAATTCCACATGTGTTACATTCATAGTTTTGATGCCTTCAGTGTGACTCTACAATTTTCATAGTCATGAAAATAAAGAAAACTCTTGGAATGAGAAGGTGTGTCCAAACTTTTGGTCTGTACTGTGTGTATATATATATATATATATATATATATATATATATATATATATACTGTATATAATCATATATGTATATGGTATTGTTGTTAAAAACTCAACATTGAACCCTACGGACTGATGCCGCGTACACACGATCACTTTTTGTGATGTAAAAAAAACGTAGTTTTATCTCACGAAAAAAAAACGAAGTTTTTCAAACTTCATTTTAAAAACCGACGTTGCCCACACACCATCGTTTTCTGAAAATGCTCTAGCAAAGCGCGGTGACGTACACCGCGTTCGACGGCGCTCTGTTCCATTCAAGCTCGCGCCATAACTTGCTTCTGAGCATGCGCGGGTTTAAAAAACGTCGTTTTAGCCCACACACGATCATTTTTTATGACACAAAAAAAACGACATAAAAAATTGAAGCATGCTCGAATTTTTTTTTTTTTTCGTTTTTTTTTGAAGACATAAAACGACGTTTTGCCCACACACCATCGTTTTAAATGACGTTTTTTAAAACGTTGTTTTATTTCATCACAAAAAGTGATCCTGTGTACGCGGCATAAGACTGGGAGGCCATTAAAGTTCATGTGCGTGTAAAGGCAGGCGTCCCAATACTTTTGGTAATATGGTGTATTTTGGATGGGCAGCGGAGTGTGATTGGCTGCTAGTGCTGAGCCTCATCTGCCCGTCTGAGTGCTGCTGTACTACAGGGGACTCTATACAAGGATGGTGCCTTTGCCTGCGGTGTTTAAAGGTGAACTCCGGGGCTCAGAAACTTTCATTTTTAATACAGATGTCCCCATCAGAGTGCCCCTTTACATCAGTTGTCCCCATCACAGTTTTTCTGCTCAAGTCAGACATTTCTATTGAAGTCCGGGGGCCAAAAACGCTTGTAATCTGTATTATTTTTATTTTTTTTGAACGTTAGGCGTTTTGCTTTAGGTGGCGGGACGCTCGTATGTGAACGGGGGGTCATTGAAATAAATGGGATTTTCCTTGTTGGGCGTTTTTGGGGGTTCAGAGCATTTTACAAGCTGAAGAACGCTCAGGTGTGAACAGGGTCTAGGAGATCTCGGGGGGGGGGCACAACTAAAATGTAGGGGGACGCAGCACCCCCACAGATCTGACATAAGGCCGTATAATAAATCTGCATGTATGCTCTCACACACACACAAGCATGTAAATATAATTAACCACTTAAGACCCGGAACAAAATGCAGGTAAAGGACCTTGCCCCTTTTTACGATTCGGCACGGCGTGGTTTTAACTGACAATTGCGCGGTCGTGCGACGCGGCTCCCAAACAAAATTGGTGTCCTTTTTTCCCCACAAATAGAGCTTTCTTTTGGTGGTATTTAATCACCTCTGCGTTTTTTTTTTTTTGCGCTATAAACAAAAATAGAGCGACAATTTTGCAAAAAAAATGCAATATTTTCTACTTTTTGCTATAATAAATATCCCCCAAAATATATATAATTTTTTTTCCCTCAGTTTAGGCCGATACGTATTCTTCTACCTATTTCTGGTAAAAAAAAAATCGCAATAAGCGTTTATCGGTTGGTTTTCGCAAAATGTATAGCGTTTACAAAATAAGGGATAGTTTTATTGCATTTTTATTAAAAAAATTTTTTTACTACTAATAGCGGCGATCAGCGATTTTTTTCGTGACTGCGACATTATGGCGGACACTTCGGACAATTTTGACACATTTTTGGGACAATTGTCATTTTCACAGCAAAAAATGCATTTAACCACTTAAGACCCGGACCAAAATGCAGGTAAAGGACCTTGCCCCTTTTTGCGATTCGGCACTGCGTCGTTTTAACTGACAATTGCGCGGTCGTGCGACGTGGCTCCCAAAACAAAATTGGCGTCCTTTTTTCCCCACAAATAGAGATTTCTTTTGGTGGTATTTGATCACCTCTGCGGTTTTTATTTTTTGCGCTATAAACAAAAATAGAGCGACAATTTAAAAAAAAATGCAATATTTTTTACTTTTTGCTATAATAAAAATCCCCCAAAAATATATAAAAAAACATTTTTTTTCCTCAGTTTAGGCCGATACGTATTCTTCTACGTATTTTTGGTAAAAAAAATCGCAATAAGCGTTTATCGGTTGGTTTTCGCAAAATTTATAGCGTTTACAAAATAAGGGATAGTTTTATTGCATTTTTATTAATTTTTTTTTTTTTACTACTAATAGTGGCGATCAGCGATTTTTTTCGTGACTGCGACAATATGGCGGACACTTCGGACAATTTTGACACATTTTTGGGACAATTGTCATTTTCACAGCAAAAAATGCATTTAAATTTGCATTGTTTACTGTGGAAATGACAGTTGCAGTTTGGGAGTTAACCACAGGTGGCGCTGTAGGGGATGTGTGCCTATGTGGTTTGTTTACTACTGTAGGGGGGGTGTGGCTGTAGGTGTGACGTCATCGATCGCGTCCCCCTATTACAGGGATGACGCGATCGATGCTACAGCCACAGAGAAGCACGGGGAAGCCGTGTCTACACACGGCTCTCCCCGTTCTTCCGCTCCAGGGACGGATCGCCGCACTCCAGTGGCGATCGGGTCCGCGAATCCCGCGGTCCCGGAGCTTCGGACCGGGTCGCGGGCGCGCGCCCGCGACCCACGGCTGGGTACTAAAATCAACGTATATATACGTTGATGTGCCCAGCCGTGCCATTCTGCCGACGTAAATGTGCAGTAGGCGGTCCTTAAGTGGTTAAATTGCATTGTTTACTGTGAAAATGACAGTTGCAGTTTGGGGAGTTAACCACAAGGGGGCGCTGTAGGATTTGTGTGTTCCCTGTGTGTGTTTACAACTGTAGGGGGGTGTGGCTGTAGGTGTATCGTCATCGATCGCGTCCCCCTATAACAGGGATGACGCGATCGATGCTGCGGCCACAGTGAAGCACGGGGAAGCCGTGTTTACACACGGCTCTCCCCGTTCTTCAGCTCTGGGGACCGATCGCTGCACTCCAGCGGCGATCGGGTCCGCGAGTCCTGCGCTCCCGGAGCTTCGGACCGGGTCACGGGAGCGCGCCGCGGGCGCGCGCCCGTGACCCACGGCTGGGTACTAGAACCAACGTATATTTACGTTGATGTGCCCAGCCGTGCCATTCTGCTGACGTAAATGTGCAGTAGGCGGTCCTTAAGAGGTTAAAGGGGTTGTAAAGATACATGTTTTTTTCCCCCTAAACAGTTTCCTTTACCTCAGTGCAGTCCTCCTTCACTTACCTCATCCTTCCATTTTGCTTTTCAATGTCCTTATTTCTTCTGAGAAATCCTCACTTCCTGTTCTTCTGTCTGTAACTCCACACAGTAATGCGAGGCTTTCTCCCCGGTGTGGAGTGTCGTGCGCGCCTCCTCCCTTGGACTACAGGAGAGTCAGGACGCTTTCTACGTTGCAGATAGAGAAAGGAGCTGTGTGTTAGTGGGCGCCCTGACTCTACTGTAGTCTAAGGTAGGGGGGCGAGCACGACACTCCACACCGGGGAGAAAGCCTTGCATTATGGTGGTGAGTTACAGACAGAAGAACAGGAAGTGAGGATTTCTCAGAAGAAATAAGGACATTGAAAGTCAAAATGGAAGGATGAGGTGAGTGAAGGAGGACTGCACTAAGGGAAAGGAAGATATTTAGGGGGAAAAAAAACGTTTTCCTTTACAAACCCTTTAATCAATTATTTATTTATAACAGGAATATAATTTTATTTCCCATCTGTCTGGAGCTCAGCTCCACTATTATGAATATAAAATAAATGGTGTCGGTGTTGCAGTCAGATTTATGGAGTGTCAGTTTGTTGGTTTTGGTCTCGCTGGGTAGTGGGGGGGGGGGGGGGGCTGTGACTGCGCAGCGCGTTTCCAAGTCACTGACTCGACAGACTGTCCGGACCGGTTAGCGCCTCTCCGTCAGCAAAGCCGCTGATTTCTCTCTCTGTATTAAGAATAGAAAACTCGGCCAGCCAACCGACACATTGTGTCCCCGTCATTTATTGTGACACGGGGGGGGGGGGGGGGGAGCCAAGTGAGGAGAATCAGATTTATAGACAGAGAGCTTTATATGTCACATCATGTCCTGTATGGAAACAAAATATGCACTTCATACATTTTATAATAACTTCACAAATCTCCATGAACATTCCCGACTAGGGATGAGCTTCGTGTTCGAGTCGAATACGAACAAAACGGGTTGTTCGTGCCAAATTCGAGTGACGCGCCACGGCACATAATTCACTGCGGCATCGCTGGCTGACGATTTGGCCAAGCATGCACTATGACCCGCATGCTTGGCCAATCACAGTGCGCAAATAACGGAGAGCCATAATTGGCCACAGCCAGGGTGGCTTTGGCCAATTATGGCTCAGGGGGTTTAGCACACGCCCCACACTATAAAAGGCCGCCTGCAGGGCGGCCTTGTGTAGTGTGTTGCGGTGGTGGAGAGAGGGAGGGAGAGGGGAGAGAGTGGAGAGAGAGAGGGGGGGAGAGGGAGAGAGAGAGAGAGGGAGGGCGAGGGAGAGAGAGAGAGAGGGGGGGAGAGAGAGAGGGAGAGAGAGAGGGAGGGGGAGGGAGAGAGAGAGAGCGAGAGGGAGAGAGAGAGAGCGAGAGGGAGGGGGAGGGGAGGGAGAGAGAGAGAGCGAGAGGGGGAGAGAGAGAGGGAGGGGGAGAGAGAGAGAGGGGAGAGAAGGGAGAGGGGAGAGAGGGGAGAGAGAGGGGAGAGAGGGGAGAGAGAGGGGAGAGAGGGGAGAGAGGGGAGAGAGAGGGGAGAGAGGGGAGAGGGGAGAGAGGGGAGAGGGGAGAGAGGGGAGAGAGAGAGAGAGAGACATTTTTTGCAGGTAGATAGAGCAGGCAGGCTAGTCAGTTAATGTTACAGTGTGTAGAGGATATATATACATCCCAGGTGTTGTACATATATTTATACACTGTATAGCTTAGCTAGATCAGTTCTTCCTAATTTACTGGCAGGCAGGTGATTTAAAGACGTTATCACAGGTATAGACACCCAGCAGGTACAATATTTAAAGGAATTTTATTTTATTTTTTAATTTAAGCATCAATAAAATCACTGCTCCTGGTTCAGCGTGGTCCGATGAAAACGGTCCGGAGTCGGGGCCCCCCCCCCCCCCCGGTACTTGCGGCGGTCCCCGTGGCTGTCCGAGCGATCTGGGATGAGGGGGCGGCTATTCGTTTTTGTCCACCCCCTCCGGATCGCTCCCAGCCAATCCGCGCGCTCCCCTGCAGTGCACTTCCTCCTCCTGTGTAATCTCTCTTCTCAGCGGTATTTTCAACCGCCGCTGAGGAGAGAAGACAGTCTGCACAACAGTACACTGACACCAGGACATGTAGGCACATTAACCCCTTGCGATCACCCCCCCTCCCCGGTCACAGTGTCACTAATAGCAGTGATCATATATTTACTGATTACTGTATTTAGTGTCAGTGTGACAGTTAGTGTGACAGGCAGCTAGTGTTAGGTCCAGGGTAGCCCCCGTACCCCCCCCCCTAATAAAGTTTTAACCCCTTGATCACCGCCCTAGTTAACCCTTTCACCCCCTATTGCCAGCGTCACTAAGCGATCATTTTTCTGATCGCTGTATTAGTGTCGCTGTTGCCGCTAGGTAGCTATTTTTTTTTTTATTGCGATTTTTTTTTTTTTTTTACTAAAGACATGTGGCTGAATTAATTTTGGCCTAAATGTTTGACTAAAATTTTGTTTATTCGATTTTTCTTATAACAAAAAGTAAAAAATATATATTTTTTTTTCAAAAAGGTCGCTCTATTTTTGTATATAGTGCAAAAAATAAAAATCGCAGAGGTGATCAAATAACATCAAAAGAAAGCTCTATATGTGGGAAGAAAAGGACGCAAATTTTGTTTGGGAGCCGCGTCGCACGACCGCGCAATCGTCTGTTAAAGTGACGCAGTGCCGGATTGTAAAAACGCCTCTGGGCATTTAGCAGCATATTGGTCCAGTCCTTAAGTGGTTAAAGTAGCGATTATTTGCTCTTTTTGTACTTTTTTAACCCCCATTATGTTACTAAACATCTCAGGCCGGGGTCACACCTCTCTGTGTTTTGGTGCTTTTTGCAGAAACACTCTACAGTTCATTTTCATGTTTTCCTATGGGACACGTTCACATCCAGGATTTTTTTTTCAGCTGCTGCGTATTTGGAAAGGGCGAGGAGTTTTTAACGCAAAACGGTGCCATTTTTTATTTTTTTTGGTTCAATATACTTTAATGGAGAAGCTGCAGAAAAGCATGGAGTGTGTTGTAATCTGTCCAACAACAAATTGGCCCAAAAAAATTGAATTTTTTTTTTTTTTTAAGGCTATTATCCGATTAACAATAAATCGGCCAACTAATCGATTATGAAAATAATGCAGCCAGGGCCGGATTTGCTCTCCCTGCCGCCCCAAGGCCAGGTTCCGCAATGCACCCCCCCCCCCCCCAAATCAACGGAGAACGGCAACCAGATGGCAAGAGCGGAACAGTTAGTTCAAATATTTTTTGTTTCTTTTTTTACTTTATTATCACTTTTTTTATTTGTAGCTTGTCGTTTGTTTTTGTATAATGTTCTTCTTATTTTTAAAATAATTTTTCTTATTCTTTACTTTTAAAAACGGAGTTTCACCCAAATTCAGAACTTCTGCTAATCCCACTCCTCATCCCCTTACATGTCACATTTGGCAAGTAATTTTTTTTGGGGGGGAGTGGGACTTCCAGTGCCACTTCCTGCTTCCGCCGAGGGGCTGGTTAGGCGATTAAGCTTAATCGCCTAACCAGCCCCTCCCTGTAGGCGATCGCATGGGACACTGACAGGTCCCATGCGATCGCCTGTCCAATCAGCGGCGAGCCGCGCCGCTCGCGCATGCGCAGTGCCGCTCGCGCATGCGCAGTGGGTGCCCGGCTGTGAAGCCGAAGGCTGTCACGGCCGGGTGCCCACAGTTGAAATGAAGACGCCGGCTGGGGAGGGGGTGAGAGGAGCGGACCCCCCGCCCGGCGCGTCGCTGGATCGTGGAGCAGGTAAGTGTGTGTTTATTAAAAGCCAGCAGCTACACTTTTTGTAGCTGCTGACTTTTAATAAACACCAAATGTGGCTGGAACACCCCTTTAATTCCTTTTTTTTTATTAATTTAATTATTTCTTTTTTTTTTTTTATAAAAAAAATTTCACCTAACTTTATTGCTATCACACAAGAGAAAACAATTCCCTGTGTGACAGCAATTGGAGGCGACAGGTTCTCTTTATTGACCCTGTCACCTCCAAAACAGGAGTCCTAGCACTGTGCACAGCTCACCCCTCTCAATGTGTACATCGTCGGCAGGGACAGGAGACAGACTCGGTGGCCAGGGGGAGGACAGAGCCAGCAGAGAAAGGTATGTTGGGGGAGGGGAGGACGGAGGGCAGCACACATTTTTTGGCTCCACAATCACTACATTTAGTCCTGTCGGGGGACTCTATGCCCCTGCCCCCCCCATGCCTGGCCTCGGTGGCCTTGTGGGAAATCCAGGCCTGGTTGCAGCCCTAGTTATCTTTATTCTCTCTCCATATACATGTATCAGTTACACTGCATGTAACATTTCGGAGACGTCATAGACACAGCTATGTGCAGCTACAGCAGAGCCAACAAAATGCTGCACAAAAATTGAATCTGTAGATTTGATAATTGTCCTGCTCAGGGCAGCCATCACAAATTTTGGGGCCCCCTACACAGACTTAGGCAGGGCCCCCCTGGAGCAGAGGGAAAAAAAAACAAGTGTAATCTCCTCTCTCCTGAAGCGAGATAATAGCGGTGGGGGGGGGCATCGTGCTTAAATGCAAAAAAAATGGGAGGGGGCCAGCCGGGCCCCTGGGGACCATCGGGCCCCTTACAGGTGTAATGCCTGTACCCCCCTGATGGCAGCCCTGGTCCTGCTTTACAATATCAAAAGTGGAGACGTCTTGCATGTCACGTCTAATGTGTTCCACTATCATAGATGAGGCTTCAGTACCTTTCAATAGCCACAAGGTGTCACTGTTGTCATGATACAGGTTCTAAGGGTGGAGTTTTGGTAATTGCGAAGGCAGCATCTGAACTGAGCTGGGCCATGCATGTCCCTCCAGGCCTACCAAGAAAGCCAGATTAAAGGCCCATACACACGATCAGATTTTACGACAATAATTGTCTGATGGACGCGTTGTGCCGCATAATCCGACCGTGTGTATGCTCCATCAGACAATTGTTGGCGGAATTAACGACAAGAAATGTCGGCTGTTCATGCTCACCAACTGTCTGCCAATAAATCTGTCTCGTTGGATTATAAAATCGCGTGTACACAAATCCGTCCAACTAAAATCCAAACTACAAACACGCATGCTCGGAACCAATGCTAAGCATCAGACAACAATAGCAGAAGTTGCCCAAAGGGTGGCGGTAAAGAGGAGAAAAACCACGTGGTTTGGTGTATGTTGGCTGAAAATGTTCTGCCGTGTGTATGCGGAACAAGTTCCCGGCCAAAGTCCTTCACACAAAAAGCCACGGAAGTGTCAGATGGAAGTCCGATCGTGTGTACGAGGCTTAACAGGACTTTAATGCTGCTTTATCTTCTCCAGCGATCAACTGTGTAGTTAAAGGTTAAAAGGAGTCCGGGGTCCATAAATCTGCACTAATTGCAGTCACCATCAATGGATGGTATCAAACTACCAAATATGGCCACTAGATGGCACTGAGTTGTAGAAGAAATAAGTAGGCTCCTCAACTCCATCTAGTGGTCATTTTAAAATTCTTAATAAAACTGTGCGTTTTAATTTTTTTGACACTTTTTTGGTGAATGAGTAGGGGTATAATGTACCCCTACTCATTCACATGATGGGGGGAGGGGCAGGATCTGGGGGCTTCCAGATTCCAATAAGCTCTTCCACTCCAAAGCAACCCCCCATGTGGCATTGTATATGGTTTGGGGGGGGGGTTGCATGCTCATCCCTCCTCCGCCTTTCCTGGTCTGCCAGGCTGCAGGCTCTGATAAGGGTCTGACATGGATCTTCGGGGGGGGGAGGGGGGGGACCCCACGCTGACCAAAGGGTCTGATATGGATTTTTTTTTTCTTAAAATTTTGGCATGGGGTTCCCCTTAAAGGAACACTAAAGTCAAAAATTTAATTTTTTTAAAATAACAAACATGTTATACTTACCTCCACTGTGCAGCTCGTTTTGCAAAGAGTGTCCTCTAACCCTGTCTTCTGGGGTCCCTCGGCGGCTGTCTCAGGTCCTGCTCACAAAAGCATTCCACCTTAAAGCGGAGCTCCACCCTGATTTTTTTTTTTTTTTTTAAATCTAAAAAAAATAAAAAAAATTAAATGGAAAAAAAATAAAAAATACTCACCCTAAATAGGCTGTTGCTATGCGGAAGTCCCGAATCTGCCCTCATGATCCGCGGTGTGGTTTTCTTCCTCCTCCTCTTCTCGGTGTCTTCTTGTGAATGGGCCGCGCTGCATTGTGGGAACTGTGTGCATCCCAGAAAGCAGCCGGACCATTCACAACGCGCCGCGTCGCTCGCACATGCGCAGTAGGAAACGGGCAGTGAAGCCGCACGGCTTCACTGCCTGTTTCCCTGACTGTGGATGGCGGTGCCGGGATCGAGGATCGGCATCGGCGGGGGCCGTCAGCGCGGGCGCCTAGGACAGGTAAGTGTCCTTATTCAAAGTCATCAGCTACACTGTTAGTAGCTGCCGACTTTGAAAAAAAAAAAAAAAATGCGGGTGGAGCTCCGCTTTAATGCGAGCGAGCTCGCACGGTGGAAAGCTTTTGCGAACGTGCTCCTGTGATACCGACTGTATCACTCGGCCCCGCCCACCGGCGCGCCGCGTCATCTGCTGTGACTGACAGCAGCGCCAACCAATGGCTGCGCTGCTATCAATCAGCCCAGCCTAGCCAATCAACGGCCAGGCTTGGAACCGAAGAGGATGACATGGACGCGCCCGGGACTTTCGAACGGTCAGGTAAGTAAAACGGGGGCTCGGGGGGGGCGGTATAATCGGATGTTTTTTTTACCTCAATGCTTAGGATGCATTAAGGTGAAAAAACATTTACCTTTACAACCCCTTTAAAATCCATACCAGACCCGAAAGGGCCTGGTGTGGATTGAGGGGGACCTCCATACTTTTTTTTTCCCCCCACATTTTATTGGCGGCAAGATATTTTTAAAATATTTTTTAGCTGTCAGTGGGGAAAACCGCTGACAGTTTATGAGTCATCCGTTGTTAAAGGACGCGGCTGCCGGAATTCTCAGCCCGCTCCTTACCAACCAGCTAACCACTTAAGACCCGGACCAATATGCTGCCAAATGACCCAAGGGGTTTTTGCGATTCGACACTGCGTTGCTTTAACAGACAATTGCGCGGTCGTGCGACGTGGCTCCCAAACAAAATTCGCATCCTTTTCTTCCCACAAATAGAGCTTTCTTTTGGTGGTATTTGATCGCCTCTGCGATTTTTATTTTTTGCGCTATATACAAAAATAGAGCGACATTTTTGAAAAAAAAAAAAACAATATTTTTTACTTTTTGTTATAAGAAAAATCAATAAACTAAATTTTAGTCAATCATTTAGGCCAAAATTTATTTAGCCACATGTCTTTAGTAAAAAAAATTAGCTACCTAGCGGGAACAGCGATCAGAAAAATGATCGCTTAGTGATACTGGCAATAGGGAGTGAAAGGGTTAACTAGGGCGGTGATTAAGGGGTTAAAACTTTATTAGGGGGGGTACGGGGGCTACCCAGGACCTAACACTGACTGTCACACTGCCACTAAATACAGTAATCATACATGTATGATTACTGCATTCAGTGACACTGACAGGGGGGAGGCGATCGCGGGGGTTAAATGTGCCTGTGTGTAGTGTTGTGCAGACTTACTTGTGCTGTGATCTCTCCTCAGCGGTGGTTGAAAAAAACGCCGAGGAGAGATCACATCACTTCCCTCTTCCTGTGTTTACACAGGAGGAGGAAGTGACAGGGCGGGCGGGCGGGCGCGCGCGCGCATTGGCTGGGAGCGATCGAATAGCCACAAAAACGAATAGCCACCCCCTCTTGTCGGATCGCTCCTACAGCCGCATGTACGGGGGGGGGGGTCCGATCGGACCCCCGAACCCCCCCCAAGGCACCGACGTATATATACGTTGATGTGCCTGTCGGTGCCATTCTGCCGACGTAAATGTACATGCGGCGGTCCTTAAGTGGTTAAAGACGCTTGTGTCCGCTGGCTCCAAAAATTTGCATCCGAACCAAATCCAAAATCGCAGCTGAACAGCTTCTTAGAGAATTTGCTGTAAAAACGGAAGTGAAATTCGCATCGGGGATGTGTGAACCTAACCTTTAGAAAACAATAATTAGGGAAAATACCACATAATGGCCACTAGATGGTGCCGAGTAGCATAGGGAATAAGTATACCTTTCGGCTCCATCTTGTGACCATAATGAGGTATTTTCCTATTTTTTTTTATCATTGAATTAACATTTTAGGTCTGCAGGGAATATCTCCCGAAAAGGTTTCATTTTGTCTCATTTGCACGGAATTAATTTCTATGCAATTTTAGTGGAATGCTGGCTATGCAATTTTATGTAAATAAATACACACCCAGGCATAGAGATTTCTTCCCAAATGATAATGTTAGGACTGATCCTTTAATACAGCCCCGCCCCCTATAAATAACCAGTACACCACTTTCAGTCTGTAAGCGTTTTGTTTTTATTTATTTTATTTGGAGGGTTGTTGAGAAAGACAGTTAATAAAAAATAAAGCACTTGTCCAAAAAAAAAATTGGACATTTTTTTTTTCCTTCAGTAACAACACAATTAAAAACAAAAGTAGTCACAATATTAACAATGCAGCTTCAGGGGCCCTGGAACCGCGACCATCAGCAGAGCCACCGTGCCATCGATGAGCGTCCGTGATCAGTGGCGTAGCGTGGGGGGTGCGAGGGGGGCCACCGCCCCGGGCACAAAATTTAGAGGGGCGCTGTCACGAGTGTGGAGAGGAGGGAGCGCCAACAAATGGGACATAGTAACATATGCGTGATGTCACCACTCCAGGCTTTACCAGTCATTATCAAGCTCCTCTTCCCTACAGCCACTGCTGTCTCACACAGGGGATCATATGACCAGACTGGAGCTAGCTGAAAATAGGTATGTCCATGGGTCGGGGGGGCGCAAATTAATTGCCTCACGCCAGGCGCTGACAACCAACGCTACGCCGCTGTCCGCGATCACCCTGTCCACTCATCGCACCAAGAGACACAGAAGGATCGACGGAGGAGGACTACACAATGTTGCATTCAGAAAACGTCCATTTAGCTGATCTCATGGGTTGGAATTCGATCTAAAAACCCTTTTTTTTTTTTTAAAGGTTCAAAGACTGGAGAAGAGTCAGAACTTCCTTTAGGTTTAGATCGTTACAACTTCCCGTTTGGGAAAATTCCCCCTACTTCCTGTTAAGTTACGTGGACAGGAAGTGAAATGAAGTCTCCCCAGTGGGAACACAGTTTGAAACTGGGGTGTGCAAGAGGAACGCACCAAAAGCACAAAGTACATATACAATTTCATTCAGAAAAAAATCCAACGTGTTTCAACCAGCAGGTTCCCCTTCATCAGGACTTGGTAACGTCGAAAGGTAATGACTGGACTGATAAAATTAGAAGGATACTGGAGGGTAATGCTCACTCTAATCATAAGTATTCAAACAGTTTTGAAGTTTCAAAAGTTCTCCCTTCATCAGGGCTCCAGAAGCTTAAAGGCCTCTTCCACACACTCCGCTACGGGGTCCGCCTGCTCAGCGGGAGATCTATCCACTGAGCCGTTTTCATCAGATCTCACCTGATCTGATTAACCATGGATGGATGGGGACTTATCGGTATCCGTCCGATTTTGGCGGACCGGACGTCAGTGGACATGTCTCCGCTGACATCCGACTCTCCATAGGACTGCATGGAGTGGCCGTTCAGGTCCGCCGTCAAAACTGACAGGAGGACCTGAACGGTCCGATCGTGTGAAAGGGGCCAAACAGTATCTGGAGCCCTGGATGAAGGGTGACCCTATGTATCCTCAAAACGCGTTGACTTTATATAAAACACAAGCATCTGAATAACACAGGTGGAACCTCGGATTACCAGCATAATCCGTCCCAGGAGAAAGCTTGTAATCCAAAGCACTCGCATATCAAAGCGAGTTTCCCCATAGAAGTCAATGGAAACGAAAATAATTTGTTCCATGTTGACTTCTATGGCATGCAATACCGCATGTGGCCAGAGGTGGGGGGCGCCGGAGAGACTCGGAAATACTCTGAGATCGTTTGGCTGCCCTTGGAAACCCCTGGGAATAGAATATTTACACATATTTCTGAACGGCTCTGGCGCCCCCCCGCACATCTGGCCAAATGCGGTACTGCAGAGGCTTGAATCCTGCACGTTTTGCCAGACACTCGCAAAACATCAGGATTCAAGCCTCTGCAGTACCGCTTTTGGCCAGAGGTGTGGGGGGTGCCAGAGCCGTTCAGAAACCTTAGTAAATACTTGTAAATATTCCGTTCCCAGGGGTTTCCAAGGGCAGCCAAAAGATCTCAGAGTATTTCCCAGTTTCTCTGGCGCCCCCCAACTTTGGCCACATGCGGTATTGCATGCAATAGAAGTCAATGTGGAAGTCAGGATTGAAAAAAAAAAATTGCTCGTATTGCGAAACGCTCGTTAACCGCAATACACAAAATAAAATTTGGACTCTATATGTACTACTTTTGGCTCTTTCCTTCTTCCACACCCAGCCCCTATTCGAACAAAGAGTCGACCTTTGGCCACCACTCCTAGAGGAACCGCCAAAGTAGAACCATTCCCTCTACAATGCTTAGGGGTCGCAAAAAGTAGGTTTCCCTACTTTTTCCAAAAAATCTGAAAATAACAGCTGAAGATCCACTTTAATCCTTTTCCTGAAAGACAAAAGTAACAAAATACAGCAAATAAAAAGTATTATAGATGGAGAAGCACCAGTGTCGGGGGTTCCTTCCTTTATTAGAGGGAAGCATGTATAGAAGTCTTCGGTCAGCTCAGCAGGAGGGTCCTTGACGACGGGTCCAAGTTTTACGAGCGACGCTTCGATCTGCCAAACTGGGCTTCTGCCGCTGACCGTCTCTTGACATCAATACCTTGTTCACGCTTCTCTTGACTTAATACAATTATTATTCATTTCAACTTGAGCAAATTCTAAAAGCCAGAAGTCTATATCACATATTAAAATATTTAACAAGTGGCCCAGTCATGCCCGCACCAACCCATTTTTTTTTAGCTTTCAACAGTTCAGAGCATTTAGGACAATGAAAGCTGCTTTCTCATTGGTTGTTAGGGATGACTACACATTGTTCTTCATCTTATTAAGGGTTTATGTCAACAGGCTTTTGATTGTATCAGGTGAGTTTTGCATCCCCATACAGAGTCAATGAGAATGCAAAATCCCCTTGGAGCAGGTCAGATGCAAGTAGTGAGAAAGTCAACTGCCGGTGACGAGGGAGGTCAGGTCAACTGCCGGTGACGAGGGAGGTCAGGTCAACTGCCGGTGACGAGGGAGGTCAGGTCAACTGCCGGTGACGAGGGAGGTCAGGTCAACTGCCGGTGACGAGGGAGGTCAACTGCCGGTGACGAGGGAGGTCAACTGCCGGTGACGAGGGAGGTCAACTGCCGGTGACGAGGGAGGTCAACTGCCGGTGACGAGGGAGGTCAACTGCCGGTCACAAAGGAGGTCAACTGCCGGTCACAAAGGAGGTCAACTGCCGGTCACAAAGGAGGTCAACTGCCGGTCACAAAGGAGGTCAACTGCCGGTCACAAGGGAGGTCAACTGCCGGTCACAAGGGAGGTCAACTGCCGGTCACAAAGGAGGTCAACTGCCGGTCACAAAGGAGGTCAACTGCCGGTCACAAAGGAGGTCAACTGCCGGTCACAAAGGAGGTCAACTGCCGGTCACAAAGGAGGTCAACTGCCGGTCACAAAGGAGGTCAACTTCAGGTCACAAAGGAGGTCAACTTCAGGTCACAAAGGAGGTCAACTTCAGGTCACAAAGGAGGTCAACTTCAGGTCAAATGCAATAAAACCTACAATTAAATCAATGCCATCCACACAAGCCCAAAGCCCATCACCAGGGGCCCTAAATAAGAACCTAAAAGTTCAAAAAAGATTTAACAATTATCTAGAAACTCTCTAAGAAGTAAATATTTTAGGGTCAGTGATTTAAATAAAAAAATTGTTACCACTAACTGACCAGAAGGTGGCAATAAGAGGCCAGACTGCACTCGCTGACCCTTGCAGACAACGTTGAAAGCTGTAAACTATTTTTGGTCAATATTGGTGTGTAAACAGCTTTATAGATCTTGCAGTGTCATAAAAGAGCAATATCCGGGGTGCATTGTGTCTTATTCATTGGCATCTTGAACATAATGCAGACTCCCGTTTGACGTCTACATTTGACGAAGGTCCCAGGTTTCAGGAGAGCTCTTTGCCCCGGTTCTACGACGCCCGGATTTAAAGGATTCCCCACCGGTTGGGGCTGTCGCTTTTCGTGGGAGGGAAAGACGACAACGGGTATTAAGCGTTCCCATAAATAGGGGTTGGTTCTTCATTCACTGAGAGATACGTGGCCCTCATGCTGGGGGAGTACTGGAGAAGAAAAAAAAAAGAAGAAAAAATGTTACACAATATATCACAATGTGCAAAATACACTCAACATACAGAAGTCATAACGGTGATGAGACTCAGGAGGCCAGACATGAACAGAAGGTTCTACGATCTAACAAAGGGACTTCAGCCTGATCGTTAAAGGGGACCAGACTTGAATTGTTAGCTTGAGGGCCTGTGACACTTGTCTGTACACAGTAATGTATGTTGTGTTCATCAGTTGATGGACGTTGCGTTGGGTCAGCCCATTTCACTCTAAATAAGCATGAAATGAAAGTACCTGCACTATTTTTGGCCAACGTAACACTCAAACAAGTAGAGGCGTGCACCAAAAGGTTTTGCCTTTGGATACATTTAAAAAAAATTTATATGTGAATTGATCATAAAACAAGCCAACGCGTGTGAGGGACACGGACATCCTTCTTCAAGGCTTGGGAGGCAGCCAAGACTGCTGTGTAGTCACAGACCTTAGTGTCTGTTCTCAGACTGTCGGATAGTGGGAAGTTGGGTCATTCTGGTGGCTGGGTTCCTTGGTGCTCCTAAAACCTCAACAGTTGACGTTTAGCAGGACATTTGGATTGTTTTCTTGAATGAGAGCAGTTTGAACATACGTAAAATACACCAAGACATTGAGAACCCCCAGTTCTTATCCATCCAACCATCAACACTTCCTTGCCTGGGCATTAATGATGGATACTCTGTTTCTTGCATTCACCATTTTCCCGCTTTTGAAAAATTTATCATTTAGCAGTTTGAAGTTTTGGAGGACATTTGGATCATTTACTTCCATGAGAACAGTTTGAACATTTATAAAGTACACGGAGACCCTGGGAACCCCCATATATCTTATCTTTCACACTTCCTTGCCTGGGAACAAATGATGGAGACTCCCTGTGACGGGAGGGCCCTTGGAACCCAGAATCCCTTGGAAAGTATGGGAAACCCTTGTTTCAGCTCCCCATGCACCTCTTATGTCTAAGTTACCCTGTGCTATCCTGGCACAGGGTGAGTGAGAAAATATATCTTGGATTAAAATGGGACAGTAATATTTATCCACAATATCTCCCAGGATAGATGTAAAGACTATTCTTGGTTTGCTTGATTCTGAACTCAACATGTTAATTGAAAGAGCTGATCACGTTGGCCTCTGTACAATGTAGGAGAAGGGGCGACTCCTAGTGGAGCTCCTTCTATAGTGAGAAGGTGTCCTGTGTTTATACTCATGATAATGCGTAATCTACTGTGTAAAGCTCGATGACAACAAGTCTGACCTGTAGTGAAATCCTGATTTATTATACCAAATAACTAGGCTGCTTAAAAGGATTGGTTAATTAGCTCATGTTAATTAGATTTCTGGTCACAGGTGTATTTTCAGAGTAATAGGAGCACGAGGTATGCACCTCCTCTTTTACTGTATATAAGACTTGTATTCCTTTTCATAAAGTCCGATTCCTGCTTGACCCTCAACACAGAGCCTCGTCTCGTACTTGGGGGGAGAATTATTCGTATGGGTTTCTTGTTCGGCTGATTGGAGGGTTCGGCAGCTGCCTTTGTGTTCGGGAATGGAATGTGGAGGGAGTTGACTTGACCTCCCTCGTCACCGGCAGTTGACTTGACCTCCCTCGTCACCGGCAGTTGACCTGACCTCCCTCGTCACCGGCAGTTGACCTGACCTCCCTCGTCACCGGCAGTTGACCTGACCTCCCTCGTCACCGGCAGTTGACCTGACCTCCCTCGTCACCGGCAGTTGACCTGACCTCCCTCGTGACCAGGAGGGAGGTCAAGTCAACTGCCGGTGACGAGGGAGGTCAAGTCAACTGCCGGTGACGAGGGAGGTCAAGTCAACTGCCGGTGACGAGGGAGGTCAAGTCAACTGCCGGTGACGAGGGAGGTCAAGTCAACTGCCGGTGACGAGGGAGGTCAAGTCAACTGCCGGTGACGAGGGAGGTCAAGTCAACTGCCGGTGACGAGGGAGGCACCCCTTTCATACTCGGGGTGTCGTTACACTCCCACTTACAAGTAATTCATCATGTAGCAGTTTGCACCCAACATGGACACATTTGTCCATTAAAGTGACTAGCCGGTGATCTAGCCAACATGTATTGGGGTACAGAAAGCAAATTCTTCAAGGCTTGGGAGGCAGCCAAGACTGTGGCGTAGTGACAGACCTCAACGTGTCTATTCCAAGACTGTATTATGGGGGAGTTGGGTCATTCAGGTTGTTGAGGTCCTTCGTCTTATAATTATTATTCCTTTGATGTTCCTAAACCCCCAACTGTTGAAGTCTTGCTTGACATTTGGATCATTTTATTCCACAAGAACATTTTTAAACGCCTACAAAGTACACCAAGACCCTGAGGATCCCCCGAAATGTATCCATCCAACTATCACACTCCCTTGTCTGGGCACTAATGATGGAGACTCCCACTTACAAGTAACTCATCATGTAGCGGTTTGCCCCTAAACTGGACACATTTGTATATTACAGTGACTAGCTGGTGATCTAGTCAACACGTTTCGGGGGTCACAAAGCCCCTTCTTTAGGGCTTAGGAGGCAGCCAAGACTGTGGTGTAGCGACAGACATCAGTGTGTCTTTTCTCTGACTGCATGATAATGGGGAGTTGTTGGGTTGTTTTGGTCCTTTATCTTCCAATTGATATTACTTTGGTGCTTCTAAACCCCCAGCAGCTGAAGTCTTGAAAAAATGTTGGATCATTTTCTCCCACGAGAGCAGTTTAAATTTATACAAAATACCCAAAACCCTAAAAATAACAAATCTTCCTTATCTAACCATCACACTTCCTTGTCTGGGCACTAATGATAGAGATAGTTCATTTCTTGTGTTTTCCTTCTTGTGAATAATTCATTGTGTATCCGTTTGCACCTAAGCTGGACACATTCTACTGACTTGCCGGTGATCTATCACTCCTAATAGACCTGTCCACCCGACAACCCGATAAGAGTATCCCAACTGCCGGAAAACCACAGCCCACCGCAGCACTTAACCGGCAATACGCTAAATGGGTCCTCTAATGAACAGCAGAGGCAGGAAGCAATTCAGATAGGCTTTCCCTACCAGAGCCATCAACATACACAATGTTCTATCACAAGCAGCCTCATGAGGGACGGGAGGCAACCGGCTTATTTAACCAGGTGGTGTGAGGAGTGGTGACGGTGTGCAAAGTGCAGGGATCGCATTTCGTCAATCAGAAGAAAATAAGGAGAATTGATTGGTGTTCATGTCCCCCCTTAGCTTTATAGTATAGTTGCACCAATATCACTTTAAGACCGAGTACAAGTACTAATACTTTTTTTCAAGTACTCGCCGATACCGATTACCGATACTTTTTTTTTAAATATCATGACAGTGTCAAATGTGTCCGTTTTTTTATAATTTTATATTTTATTGTATATGTCAGTTTTTTTTTTTTTTTTTTTTATCAGCCCTGTTGGGGGGGGGGGGGGGGACTTTGCGGAGATATCAGGAATCTAAACGGACCCCTTTGAGACAGAGAAAGGGACTAAGGACACAGATTCCCCAGTCCCTTTCTCTGCCGCCTCAGCTGCACTGCAGATGAATGGACAGGAGACAGAGTCTTCTCTGCATTCATAACCTGAGACACAGTTTATGATGCTCAGTTATGAATGGACAGTCAGCGATCACTGACTCTGTTCATTCAGAAAAGGAAGGAACCGGTAAATTACAGATTTACTGGCTCCTTCTTTGGCTCTCCCCATCCTGACAGATCTGGGGCAGGGGGAGACCAGTGGAGGAGCCTGAGAGGACACAAGGGGACCCGGAGGACATGGGGGAAAGAATCAGGACATGAGGAGATAGAATGAGGACCGAAGGAGGAGCCGGGAAGGACGCAGGGGGGGTGGGAACTAGAGGAAGACATGGGGGGACTGCAGGAGGAGCCAGAGAGCCAGGAAGGATGCAGGGGGGGGGGGGGGACCGGAGGAGGACATGGGGGAACTGGAGAAGGCGGAGAGCCGGGAAGGACGCAGGGGGACCCGGGAGATCATACAGCGGGGTACCCGGAGGATAAAATGGATCGGGACATGGAGAGCCAGGGAGGATATGGGGGGACCCGGAGGATGGGGGGACTGAAGGAGCTGAGGGTGGGGTACCCCGGTGTAAGGGGGGCACTTCGGAGGGGGGACCCCAGTATAAGGGGGGCACTCCGATGGGTACTCGGACGGGGATCCTGATGTAAGGAGGTACTCATACGTAAAGAGGCTGTACCAATTTGATGCAAGAGGGGATTCTGATGTGGACTGTCATGTAAGCGGGTTTGGGGGGCTCTAATGTAAAGGTCAAACACATTTATAAAATGAACGCTGTGTAGATTGTAGTCACTGCGCCTTATCACCGCCTGATATAAAATAAGCCTAAAACAGATTTTTTTTAAGACAAACGCCACAATGCCTCACAGGTCAGACAGACAAAAGGTGGGGACATGGCACACATTTCCAGGGACAGAGACGACTTACAGAGACAACTTACTTTTCACACTACTTAGCTCCAAAGCACGATCGCAAAAACAAAAGATGGATTAGCAAGCAGATTTATAACCTGTACACTTTACTATAGAAATTAAATTCCTGTGTTGTGGAAAAAACACCCCCCCCCCCCAAAAAAAAAATCCAGGACTACAGAAGACACCATGTTTACCATTTATAAAAAAACAGCTGTTGCTAAATGTTTACCAATTAAAGAAAAAATCCTGTAGCCGTTTAGCCATTGCAACTGCATTTAATTAACCATGTGAAAATGGGGAAAAAAATCTAATGTTCTCTGGCTACAGTCTCTGCAATTCAAATCTGTGAATGCAGAAAATACTACACCATGGCCACTAGGTGGCGTGGAGTAGCATACTTCTTTCTGATGATAGTCTGCTCCATCTAGTGGCCATAATGCTGTATTTCTTTTTGCCCCATTTGCAAAGAATTTATTTATTCGCAGTTTCAATGACTGTGATTTTTTTTATTCTATATGAAACAATTTATATAAATAACTGTTGCTAAATTTGGTTGTTCTATCGACAGTCCCCTTAACAGGTTATCATAACTCCTTTAAGTCAGATTGGCTGCAGTCGGCTCGCCTATCGATCTTCAGTACCTTACTGTGAGCTCAGTCACAGTTCTGGGGGGGGGGGGGGTACCGATGGCGCACGCCACAGAACAAGACAGTGATGAATATAAGCTGTGATTGGGGTTTAAGGCACACCCACCCTGCCGACATATACATGCTCAATGCTGTTATAAAGGGGCTATAGAGGAGAAAAACAAATCTTGCCTTCCTTCCCTTTCTTTACCTGAAGTATTGCTGGAAAGACCAGAAAGCAAAGCCACACAGAGAATACAAAAACAAATGAAAGCTCACATCAGGAAAACACACTAAATGTGCTTCTCCAAACTTCTAGATATCATAAGGCCCACCCATGAGGGCCAAATCACTCCATAGCCAACTCACATGTCATCGCTCCATCGATGCGCCCTCGCCTGGCAGTGGCAACTTTCATTATAGAAAATGCCAATGAAACACCAATGTGACATGGCCCCGGGGATTCCAGTCCCATCCAAGCAAAAGTGCAGACCAGTCAAAATTCTGGTGGTCCCCAAGATCAACACCGCCTGAAGTCATTTTGGAACCCACAATAAGCAAATCAGAGCCTAACACATACACTATATGGCCAAAAGTTTTGCACTCCTTACATTCTAAAACCATGGATGTTAAAAAATGGGAGTTTCCCCTTTTATAACATTCTCTTTCCACAAGATTTTGGAGTGTATCTGTGAGAATTTGTGCCCCATTGTGAGGTCAGGTACTGATGTTGAAGACCTGGCTCACACATTAGACCTCATGCTGGGCACCAAAAAAAAAGACACAGACCTCATGTTGGGCACCAAAAAAAAAAAGACATATTAGACCTCATGTTGGGCACCAAAAAAGACACATTAGACCTCATGTTGGGCACCAAAGAAAAGACACATTGGACCCACAATAAGCCATCAGAGCCTATAACATACACTATATGGCCAAAAGTTTTGGACTCATTACATTCCAAAACCATGAACATTAAAATGGGAGTTTACCCTTTTATAAAATTCTCCACTCTTCTGGGAAGACTTTCCACAAGATTGTGGAGTGTATCTGTGAGAATATGTGCCCCATTGTGAGGTCAGGTACTGATGTTGGATGTGAAGACCTGGCTCACACATTGGACCTCACGTTGGGCACCAAAAAGACACATTGGACCTCACGTTGGGCACCAAAAAAAAAAAGACACAGACCTTACATTGGGCACCAAAATAAAAGACACATTGGACCCACAATAAGCAATCAGAGCCTATTACGGTACATACACTAAAATGGCCAAAAGTTTTGGACTCCAAAACGATGGATGTTAAAATGGGAGTTTCCCCTTTTACAACATCCTCCACTCTTCTAGGAAGACTTTGAACAAAATTTTGGAGTGTAGCTGTGAGAATTTGTGCCCCATTGTGAGGTCAGGTACTGATGTTGTATGTGAAGACCTGGCTCACACACTGGACCTCACGTTGGGCACCAAAAAAAGACACATTAGACCTCACGTTGGGCACCAAAAAAAAAAGACACATTAGACCTCATGTTGGGCACCAAAAAAAAAAAGACACATTAGACCTCACGTTGGGCACCAAAAAAAAAGACACATTAGACCTCACGTTGGGCACCAAAAAAAAGACACATTAGACCTCACGTTGGGCACCAAAAAAAAGACACATTAGACCTCACGTTGGGCACCAAAAAAAAGACACATTAGACCTCACGTTGGGCACCAAAAAAAAGACACATTAGACCTCAGGTTGGGCACCAAAAAAAAGACACATTAGACCTCACGTTGGGCACCAAAAAAAAGACACATTAGACCTCACATTGGGCACCAAAAAAAATACACATTAGACCTCACGTTGGGCACCAAAAAAAAGACACATTAGACCGCACGTTGGGCACCAAAAAAAAGACACATTAGACCGCACGTTGGGCACCAAAAAAAAGACACATTAGACCGCACGTTGGGCACCAAAAAAAAAAAAAAAAAAGACATTAGACCTCACGTTGGGCCCCCCCAAAAAAAAAGACACATTGGACCTCACGTTGGGCACCAAAAAAAGACCTAGTTTGTAAACGTGCCAAATCATCCCAAAGGTGTTCAGATGGGGTTGAGGTCAGGGCTCTGTGCAGGACACGAGATATACCGCATCAAGTTGGTCAAACCATGTCTTTACGGAGATGTTGGTTGAGAAGACCTGGCTCATTGCAGTTCATCCCAAAGGGTTAGGGATGAGGTCAGGGCTCTTTGCAGGACATTCGAGTTCATCCACACCAAACTGGTCACACCATGTTTTCATGGAGCTTGCTTTGGACACTGGGGGGGGGGGGGGGATATAATCATGCTTTAGACACAGTCATGGTTGAACAGAAAAGGGTCTTCACCAAACCACAAGGTTAAAATTTTATGCATTGGATCCAGTTCTTCCCATCCAACTGTCTACGAGTCCACATACATTTGACCATATAGTGTATTAGCGATATTTATAAAGCTGCTTGGGGTCGTTTTTTTTTTTTTTTATGGCATGCAATGCACTCAATTTTTCTGGGGGGATAAACCGATTTATAAATTAGACTTTTTGTTAAACATTTGCAC
>CM056060.1:149926375-149965006 GCA_029574335.1 Rana kukunoris
GGATCAGGCTCTCACCTCGCTAGCATCAGTTTCCAGGCACTTGGCACAGCACATGCCATAGCGGTAAAGGCGACTGTCGCCAGTAGAGAGAAGAGACCCAGATAAAGGAGACCCTCAACACCATCGTAGCAGATCCCGATCAGAGCTTCCAAATAATCCTGGAGAAAGAGGAGAGGATGAGGATGAAGCCGAGAGGTCAGGCAAGTCTTGAAGTGAACCTGTGCTGAGGCGGCTGCCATTGCTGACATTAGAAACCCGACTAAGGCTACATAGCCTGTGCAGAAAGCAGAGTTGTGGGAGGGGCCAACAGGCTCCACCCACTACAACAAGGGGTGGAGACAAGACAAGTGCCCCTGCACAGGGAGAGAGAGAGTAAGCAGAGCTGTGGGAGGGACCCAGTAGGCTCCACCTACTACAGGCTGCCTACAGAAAACTTCAGGAGGGGGCGGAAACAAGACCGATCTCCCTGCACAAGGAGAGAGCGCAGTGGTGAGCGGTCTTTATTACAGGAAGCTTCTGCACAGAGGTAAAGTACTAAATTACTGTCATGAATCTCTACATAAAGGACATCAAGATTATAAGTATTAAATCACACGGCTCTTGTGATTTAACATTATTTGTTCAGTTTTAAATACATTTAGATTTATTGTCTCGCTTTCTTTAGGAAAAAAATGATTTCTGAAATCGAAATGGTTGTTCTAGTCCTCCGCCTCACCTTGTGGAGTCCTCTGCAGTCCAGCAGTGCTGTGAGTTGGTGCAGGTTGGACTCGGAGGTGTTGAGCAGGGTCTGTATACCAAGAAGATCTTTCTAAAATAAATAAGAAAAGAGAAAGGATCAAAGGATATAACGGAAGAATGCGAAATGCATCTACTGGCAAAATTCAAAGGGGTATTTGATGCAATGAACAACAGACTGTAAGTACCCCTATGGTCATGATGGTCCAGACGTGGATGAATATTTAAAAATGAATGCTATAGGAAACATCTAGAAATGTTATCTGTGCCCAGAAAGTACCATGGAAAATGTACCTTTTGTCTTGAACTAGCATGGCACTTCCAGGTATGCCTAAGCACTCCTGTACCTACAGCTTCACATCTACAGTGCGAGATCATCTAAGGCAGGGGTCTCCAAACTTTTTAAGCAAAGGACCAGTTTACTGTCCTTGAGAGTTTACGAGGGTCGGACAGTGGTCAGTGGGAGTTGAAAAAGTCATGACATCAGTGGGAAAAATTAACGCCCCATTGTTTCAGTGGGAGTAATTGTGCCCCGTCATTGTGTCCCATCTTTGGTTTCATTGGGAGGAATTGTGTCCCATCTTTGGTTTCATTGGGAAGAATTGTGTCCCATCTTTGGTTTCATTGGGAAGAATTGTGTCCCATCTTTGGTTTCATTGGGAAGAATTGTGTCCCATCTTTGGTTTCATTGGGAAGAATTGTGTCCCATCTTTGGTTTCATTGGGAAGAATTGTGTCCCATCTTTGGTTTCATTGGGAAGAATTGTGTCCCATCTTTGGTTTCATTGGGAAGAATTGTGTCCCATCTTTGGTTTCATTGGGAAGAATTGTGTCCCATCTTTGGTTTCATTGGGAAGAATTGTGTCCCATCTTTGGTTTCATTGGGAAGAATTGTGTCCCATCTTTGGTTTCATTGGGAAGAATTGTGTCCCATCTTTGGTTTCATTGGGAAGAATTGTGTCCCATCTTTGGTTTCATTGGGAAGAATTGTGTCCCATCTTTGGTTTCATTGGGAAGAATTGTGTCCCATCTTTGGTTTCATTGGGAAGAATTGTGTCCCATCTTTGGTTTCATTGGGAAGAATTGTGTCCCATCTTTGGTTTCATTGGGAAGAATTGTGTCCCATCTTTGGTTTCATTAGGTCCCATTGTTGGTGTTGTTGGGCCCCATTGTTGGTGTCAGTAGGAGAAACTATGCCCCAGTGTTGGTATCAGTGGATGAAATAGTGCCCCAAGGGCCTGATAAAACCAAGCAAAGGGCTGTATCTGGCCCCCAAGCCGCAGTTTGGAGACCACTGATCAAAAGCACTGCTGTCTCTGGCCACAGCTTTGGTGATGTCACTCCTGTGCTGCTCACTGTTCTCCTTGCCGGAGAGGGAACTGTACCTGAGGACCTGCAGTTCAAGGATCTCCCTGCTCCTGCTTCGTCCATTCTGTGGATCTGTGCTTCCTCCACCTCTATCTTTACAGTCATCAGATCACTAGTTATTAGGGGGACATAGCAACTCTGACACAGGGAAGTAAAGTCCTGCCTCTACCAAGATGGCCACCTCTTTAAAAAGCCAGGCATGGCAAGTCAGCAATAGGGAAAAGACCAGCTGATGGGAGAGACAGGTAATACTGGGAAATCCTTTCCCCTTATTCAGACTTAGCTTGAAGGGTTCAGTTTCGCTTTAACCCCTTGTCTACCAAGGTACGTTTCTAAACATCCTGGTATTCAAGGGGTTAAAACACACTTCCTCTGCGGAGTCTGGGGCTGCAGTAAACAGTTTCCAGGAGCAGGAGGGCAATATGGGTCTCATGTCTTTATGACATAAAGAGTACCTGTCACCTTCCCAAGATATCACATAGGGGGCTTGTAGCTCTCTTGTGATATTACTATTGTTATTTATCATTAATACTTAGTTACATTCCATTCGTTTAGATGCGGCATTCATCATTTCGGATAATTCGTAACTTCGGATAAAATCGCGTTCGTTACGTTCACCAACAGCCAAATTTGAAAGGAAATTCAAATACTTATAATAGTAATGGTTATTATTATTATTATTATTATTAGTTAGT
Organism: Rana kukunoris; assembly: GCA_029574335.1. NCBI lineage: Eukaryota > Metazoa > Chordata > Amphibia > Anura > Ranidae > Rana > Rana kukunoris. The sequence goes on from CM056060.1 coordinate 149,929,173, forward strand.
TGTTATTTCAGATTTTAGAATTTTCGGGTTTTTTAAATTTCCAAATTTTCTAATTTACGAATATTCGGGAAAAACGCTAAATGGGTTTTCGTTAAATCAGATAATCCAGAATTAACAAATTTATCGAAGTTCGTTAAAAAACGAATTTGTAACGAAACAAATTGCACATGTCTAGAAAAACCCTATGTATGCAGCAGCCCCTCCTCATACTTACCTGAGCCCCATCTAGATCCAGCGATGTGCGTGACTGCCTCGGCCATCCGGGACTCTCCTCCTAATTGGCTGAGGCGCAGCAGCAGTGCCATTGGCTCCCACTGCTGTCAGTCAGTCAGCCAATTAGGAGAGGGCCAAACTGTGGCTCTGTGTCCGAATGGACACACAGAGTTGCGGCTCAGGTGCCCCCATAGCAAGCTGGTTGCTGTGAGGGCACTCAACAGGAGGAAGGGGCCAGGAGCACCGCAGAGGGACCAGAGAAGAGGAAGATCAGGGCTTCTCTGTGCAAAACCACTGCATAGAGCAGGTAAGTATAACATGGTTGTTGTGACAGAGGCTTTTGGAGGGGACTGAATGCTAGCCTCTTGCCTTGTGATCATGGGCCCTGGCATTTGGGGGAACGGTGCTCTTTGTAAGCTGTATGCCTGGGGACCCTGTATATGCCATATTAGAGTGACTGCTTCATAATGTTGGGACATACAGTGTAAGGAGATGCCAATGCCATCGCCTCCAGTCACCTGTCTGTTCTCTGTGCTAATTGACCCTGCTATTGTGTGAAGAGTCCTGTGTTTACACTTAGGCTAATGTGTATTGTATAGCAGGTGAGCGAGGAGACGTGACGTCTACCCTGAAAGGTCATATCTATAAGTCGCCTAGTCTGGGTAAATGATTAGTTAATTAGCTAATGTTAATTTATGTTCTGGTTACCTCCTCTTTAAACTGTATATAAGGTTGTATTCTTGGTTCTATTAAACACTCCATGTTCAGCACACAAACAAGTCTCGTCTCGTTGTGTGCTTGTGAGCAGCTGGAATATCTGATATCTATATCCAGACTGATAGGAAGCGGTATATGACGGAAGCACTCAAGCAGAGTGTGGGACGTTCCGTTACAGTTGTTATTTTTATAGAGAAAAAAAAAATGAGACTTTAGTATCACTTTAAGAATCCACTTTTTAAAATGTGAGCATGGCCCCCAACAACCAATCAGGTTGCTCTCGACAAGACCGCTACTTTTTGTTACCAGCATGCTGCGTTTTGCCCTTCCCCCGGAGGTCTTACCTGAGCAGTGGGAAACATCGGGACAGCAAACTGAAGTAACCCCTGAACCTGGATTTGCATCGTGTTGAGAGATTTCTGGAAGACGTTTAAAGTCTGGAAAGAGAAAACCAAAAATCTTAAAATGACACAAGTTACTCATTCAAGGAAGAAGGCAGAGAGGTGACAATTTTTTTTTTATAACCGTTTATAATTTTCTGAATCTCTACTACTGAAAAGTTAAGAGTGAACCCTTACCTCCCAGATTTCAAACTGGAAGCCCCCTCAGGGGCGGTCCTACACTTTATAAGAAAAAACTATCCCGACCTAATACAATACATTGGACTGTTCCTACGCAGGAGGGAGGACTGTCATTATATAAACACAAACACTGCTACAGTTTGGATTTTACCTGGGGCTTTATGGTCAACGGGATGAAAATGGGGGTGTCTTAGGCTACCGGTTCTCAATAAGTTTGCTTCTGATTGGTTTAAGGTATGCTTCTCATTATCCAGCTAAAGTTGGTGTGCTAAACAAGTTAGTGTGTTAAACAATAATACCTTACTAATGTAATAAACCTGCAGGAGGTTATTTTTGTACTTGTATTCTCTCCTGGTTGGAGATTGGATTGTATCCCGGTCAAGGGCTTGTGGCCTCTTCCCGGTCAAGGGCTTGTGGCCTCTTCCCGGTCGAGAGCTTGTGGCCTCTTCCCGGTCGAGAGCTTGTGGCCTCTTCCCGGTCGAGAGCTTGTGGCCTCTTCCCGGTCGAGAGCTTGTGGCCTCTTCCCGGTCGAGAGCTTGTGGCCTCTTCCCGGTCGAGAGCTTGTGGCCTCTTCCCGGTCGAGAGCTTGTGGCCTCTTCCCGGTCGAGAGCTTGTGGCCTCTTCCCGGTCGAGAGCTTGTGGCCTCTTCCCGGTCGAGAGCTTGTGGCCTCTTCCCGGTCGAGAGCTTGTGGCCTCTTCCCGGTCGAGAGCTTGTGGCCTCTTCCCGGTCGAGAGCTTGTGGCCTCTTCCCGGTCGAGAGCTTGTGGCCTCTTCCCGGTCGAGAGCTTGTGGCCTCTTCCCGGTCGAGAGCTTGTGGCCTCTTCCCGGTCGAGAGCTTGTGGCCTCTTCCCGGTCGAGAGCTTGTGGCTTCCCGGTCAAGAGCTTGTGGCCTCTTCCCGGTCAAGAGCTTGTGGCCTCTTCCCGGTCAAGAGCTTGTGGCCTCTTCCCGGTCAAGAGCTTGTGGCCTCTTCCCGGTCAAGAGCTTGTGGCCTCTTCCCGGTCAAGAGCTTGTGGCCTCTTCCCGGTCAAGAGCTTGTGGCCTCTTCCCGGTCAAGAGCTTGTGGCCTCTTCCCGGTCAAGACCTTGTGGCCTCTTCCCGGTCAAAAGCTTGTGGTCTCCCCTGGTCAGAATAGAAGCGTCAGGCTGGAAGAAACCACAGAGGATGGCCAACTCCTGCCAGGGTTTACTGATATTACAGATTGCAGTCTGCGAGTTCTGGAAGGAAATTGGTCATTCTCTGTAGGGCTTCCAGCCTGACACTCCAATTCAACCCGGCAGAGAGTACCAGTGAAACCTAAAAACAAAGCCATCGCTGAGAGATGGGGCCGCACTATGATAGCAATTGGTTATTTTTAAATAACTTTTCTGGAGATCGGTGAGGTACATTGAAGTCATGATAAACACTGCAGGAGGAAGCGGAGATAAGTGGCCATACACCCGGGGTACCGAGTATACATCTTCGGCGATTTGGTAAACAATAGAATACTGCTGAGATACTCTGTCCCGGGCAGAAATCACACAGAGCCTAAATCGCGGCCTCAGCTGCTCCTGGCTGGGAGTGAATGATATAAAGAATCTGCCACAACAATGTTCTAATAGGCAGTGGCGTAGCGTTGGTTGTCAGCGTCCGGGGGCGAGACAAGTGATTTGCGCCCCCCCCCCCGACCCATGGACTTGCCCATTTTCAGCTCCAGTCTGGTCAGATGATCCACTATGTGAGACAGCTGTGGCTGTAGGGAAGAGGAGTGCATGCTTGATAATGAGTGGTGTGGTGACATCATGCATATGTTCCTATGTCCTATCTGTTGTTGGTGCTCTCTCCGCTCCACACTTGTGACAGCGCCCCTCTAAATTTTTCGCTCAGGGCAGTGCCCCCCCTTGCGCCCCCCCACGCTACGCCACTGATAATAGGACAGAATAATTGAGATTCCGTGTGCTGGCGGCTCACCTGCTGAAAGGGGTTCTTCAGGCTCTGGCTGCAGTACAGGTAGTAATGAACCACTTCTAGAAGGAGGAAAACAACAACATTGGTAGATAGAGACTCAGACAGAACAGGAGAGATTGAAAAAAGACAGATAGAGGGAGAGGGGGAGAGAGAGAGAGAAGAGAGAGCGCGCGAGAGAGAGAGAGCGCGCGAGAGAGAGAGAGCGCGCGAGAGAGAGAGAGCGCGCGAGAGAGAGAGAGCGCGCGAGAGAGAGAGAGCGCGCGAGAGAGAGAGAGCGCGCGAGAGAGAGAGAGCGCGCGAGAGAGAGAGAGCGCGCGAGAGAGAGAGAGCGCGCGAGAGAGAGAGCGCGCGAGAGAGAGAGCGCGCGAGAGAGAGAGCGCGAGAGAGAGCGCGCGCGAGAGAGAGCGCGCGAGAGAGAGAGCGAGCAAGGAGAGAGAGCGAGCAAGGAGAGAGAGCGAGCAAGGAGAGAGAGCGAGCAAGGAGAGAGAGCGAGCAAGGAGAGAGCGCGAGCAAGAGAGCGAGCAAGAGAGAGAGCGAGCAAGACAGAGAGAGAGCAAGAGAGAGCGAGAGATGAATGGAGATGAAGAGAAAAAAAAAAGAGAATAGAGGAACAGAAAGAAAACAGACAGATGAAGAGAGACAGATGACCCTAACTAAAGAGACAGACCATTAAAATATATGAATGCTATGGATGGATAAACTTTAGCTAAATATACTGTGAATGGATAAAGCCTAGCTAAATATTTGTCTACTGAAGATAAACACTGTAAATGGATGGATGGGCAAACTCTGGCTAAATAATGGATAAATGGATCGATGGATGGGCGGGTCAGGACTTTTAATGGAACTGGCTTTGTGCACAGTCATATTGGAATTGAAAGGGACCTTTCCACGATGTTGCCATAATGCTGGAAGTGCAGGGGAAGGCTATAATACCTGTGACCCAAAAAACATTTGCAAGGTCAGGAATGGATGTTGGATGAGAACACCTGGCTCACAATCGGGGATCCAATTCACTCCAAAGGTGTTTAGTAGGGTTGAGGTCAAGGCTCTGTTCAGGACATAAGAGTTCCTCTACAACACACTGGTCGAACCCTGTTTTTATGAAACTGGTGAACACATATCTTTATGGAGCTGGTCCAAACTGGTCAACCCATGTCTCTACGGAGCTGTCAAATCATGTCTTTATGGAACCAGTCAACCCATGTCTTTATGGAGCTGGTCCAAACTGGTCAGCCCCATCTTTATGGTGCTGGTCAAAATTGGTCAACCCAAACCCATATCCTTATAAAAATTGGCCAAACTGGTCAACCCATGTCCTTATGAAACTGGTCCAAACTGGTCAACCCATGTCCTTATGAAACTGGTCCAAACTGGTCAACCCATGTCCTTATGAAACTGGTCCAAACTGGTCAACCCATGTCTTTATGGAACAAGTCCAAAATGGTCAACCCATGTCTTTATGGAACTGGCCCAAACTGGTCAACCCACGTCTCTATGGAGCTGGTCCAAACTGGTCAGCCCCATCTTTATGGTGCTGGTCCAAACTGGTCAACCCAAACCCATGACCTTATGGAACTGGTCCAAAGTGGTCAACCCATGTCCTTATGGAACTGGTCCAAACTGTTTAACCCATGTCTTTATTAAACTGGTTCAAACTGGTCAGCCCTTTCTTTATGGTGCTGGTCCAAATTGGTCAACCCAAATACATGTCCTTATGGAACTGGTCCAAACTTTTTAACCCATGTCTTTATTAAACTGGTCCAAACTGCTCAGCCCTTTCTTTATGGTGCTGGTCCAAATTGGTCAACCCAAACCCATGACCTTATGGAACTGGTCCTAAGTGGTCAACCCATGTCCTTATGGAACTGGTCCAAACTGTTTAACCCATGTCTTTATTAAACTGGTCCAAACTGGTCAGCCCTTTCTTTATGGTGTTGGTCCAAATTAGTCAACCCAAACCCATGTCTTTATGGAACTGGTCAAAACTGGTCAATCCATGTCCTTATGGAACTGGCCCAAACTGGTCAGCCCTATCTTTATGAAGCTGGTCCAAACTGGTCAACCCATGTGGGGGGGGGGGGGCACAATCATGCTAGAAGAGAAAATGGGTCTTCTCCAAACACCACAAGGCTGGAAGCATTTAGGGGGGTGACATATATATATTTAGTCATATAGCGTATTTTAAGCCATGTGACTGCTTTAAGTTTTTATTGGCTCTTACTGGTGAAAATAACAGTTAATAAGCTTATAGTAACTGGGTCATGGAGCCGGAGATCCTTACCTGTGCTGATCTGATCCTGGGTCATATTCATGATGAATTTGTCAGGAGCCACACAGAAATCACTGGTACCCTGCAAGACACAAACACGTCAATGTTACATTCCAGATCACTGAAATAGGAATAAAAAATCTCTCTCTCTATAAATATATATGTAGATATATATAATATAAATAATAGCAGTAAACAATACTAAAAGTTGCATCGATAAAATGTGATTAGAAAATTATGTCGGGCTTTCTAAGAACGGAGAAGGCCCAGCACTATCTTTACACAGATGGGCCCAGATTCACAAAGCATTTACGCTGACGTAAGTGCAAATGTGCGCCCGTAAGTGCAAATTTGCGCCAACGTATCTGTGTGCCGGGCCCACAAACCAACATACGCCTAAAAACTGGACACCGTACGCCGACATAGCTTTCATACCCCGGCGTTGCGTGGGCGCACTTTTCGTCTGGACGCATGTTGCTGCTACCATTGATTAGGCATTCAAACATGCGAATGAGGAAAATACGGCGATTCGTGAACTTACGTGCGCCTGACGCATGCCGCGCGTAAATTGTACGTCTGGCGTAAAGTTATTCCCCATAGATGAGGCGCAACCCGGCAACAGACATGCAAAGGACTGCCCCACAGAACACAGGTCGGCGTATTGGGCGTATGTTACGTTCAAGGCGTACGTGGTGATCCGGCGTAGCTTAGGCAGTTGTGCCGGCGTAGTTGTGAGCATGCGCATAAGGGTTCGGTTTCATGCGTCCATGTTACGGCGCATTCGCAGTTCGCGATACACCGGGCGTAAAACACTGCACCATGCTCGGACTATGATTTTCATGGGGTCACACCCACTTCCAGCTACGCCAGGCTGCGCCTTCGAAAAATACGCCTACGCAACGTTGGAAAGCAATAGCTTGCTTAATGCACTGCATGCCTCTCCGCGCTGCGCCGGCGTGGCGTACGGCGTTCCTCCTCCTCCGAATTCCTCCTCCATGCAGATTTCTCTGGCACAGTTCTCAGATGGTTTCCCTCCGGCGGTCTTCTCTTTAATGGAAATCGGTGTCATAATTCACTTCCCCCTGCAATCTTCCACAGACTCGGAGCAGACAGATCACACACGGATCAGACCTGAGGCCCGTGTCTGGCCGGGAAAATTCAATTAGCAATGATTGGGGGGAATTGAATACGCTGAAATGCACCTGGCAGCCTGAATCGGAGGCCGCCAGTTTCACGGTCGCGGTGTTATATTGGTGGAGACGGCGAAGGGACGCAGACGGTTCCCGTAAAATAAGTTGCAGATTGCCGCCCTCCTCCTTCAGGGGGCGCCGTACTCGCACTGTGTGAGATTTTAAACATTTGCAAAAATCTCACACGAGCTTCAGAATTCATTTAAAATCCTATTAAATCTTCAGATATCATTGGAAGGACCCCCGATGATCCTGCCATGAAGATTCTTCTTCAGGCTCTTCCCGTCATAGGGTGACTGTGTTCTGTCCCTGCTCCTGTGTTAATAGGAAAATTAGGGACGCCACATAGATCAACCACATCCGCTGGTAACGCAACAGAGGCTTCAGCTACAGTCCCTGAATCTTGGACACACACACCCCCCCAACGCATTTCACCCTGACTGGCCTTAGTCGTATAACATTGCCACTGCCACCTCCCCCCAGGAAAAAGGGGGACTGCCCACGCCCAGGAAAAAGGGGGACTACCACCCCCCCAGGAAAAAGGGGGACTGCCCACGCCCAGAAAAAAGGGGGACTGCCCATGCCCAGGAAAAAAGGGGGACTGCCCCCCCCTAGGAAAAAAGGGGGACTGCCACCCCCCCAGGAAAAAAGGGGGACTGCCACCCCCCCAGGAAAAAAGGGGGACTGCCACCCCCCCAGGAAAAAGGGGGTAGGTCGACTTCCAGGGTAAGGGAAGCACACTGACCACCAGAATAAAAATTAGGGGCGCACTCCTACCACCAGCACAAGGGGGGGGGCACTCCTACCACCAGCACAAGGGGGGGGGCACTCCTACCACCAGCACAAGGGGGGGGGCACTCCTACCACCAGCACAAGGGGGGGGGCACTCCTACCACCAGCACAAGGGGGGGGGCACTCCTACCACCAGCACAAGGGGGGGGGGCACTCCTACCACCAGCACAAGGGGGGGGGCACTCACCAGCACAAGGGGGGGGGGCACTCCTACCACCAGCACAAGGGGGGGGCACTCCTACCACCAGCACAAGGGGGGGGGGCACTCCTACCACCAGCACAAGGGGGGGGGGCACTCCTACCACCAGCACAAGGGGGGGGGCACTCCTACCACCAGCACAAGGGGGGGGGGCACTCCTACCACCAGCACAAGGGGGGGGGCACTCCTACCACCAGCACAAGGGGGGGGGCACTCCTACCACCAGCACAAGGGGGGGGGCACTCCTACCACCAGCACAAGGGGGGGGGCACTCCTACCACCAGCACAAGGGGGGGGCACTCCTACCACCAGCACAAGGGGGGGGGCACTCCTACCACCAGCACAAGGGGGGGGGGGCACTCCTACCACCAGCACAAGGGGGGGGGGCACTCCTACCACCAGCACAAGGGGGGGGGGGGGGGGGGCACTCCTACCACCAGCACAAGGGGGGGGGCACTCCTACCACCAGCACAAGGGGGGGGGCTCTCCTACCACCAGCACAAGGGGGGGGCACTCCTACCACCAGCACAAGGGGGGGGCACTCCTACCACCAGCACAAGGGGGGGGCACTCCTACCACCAGCACAAGGGGGGGGGCACTCCTACCACCAGCACAAGGGGGGGGGCACTCCTACCACCAGCACAAGGGGGGGGGCACTCCTACCACCAGCACAAGGGGGGGGGCACTCCTACCACCAGCACAAGGGGGGGGGCACTCCTACCACCAGCACAAGGGGGGGGGCACTCCTACCACCAGCACAAGGGGGGGGGCACTCCTACCACCAGCACAAGGGGGGGGCACTCCTACCACCAGCACAAGGGGGGGGGCACTCCTACCACCAGCACAAGGGGGGGGCACTCCTACCACCAGCACAAGGGGGGGGGCACTCCTACCACCAGCACAAGGGGGGGGGCACTCCTACCACCAGCACAAGGGGGGGGGCACTCCTACCACCAGCACAAGGGGGGGGGGCACTCCTACCACCAGCACAAGGGGGGGGCACTCCTACCACCAGCACAAGGGGGGGGGCACTCCTACCACCAGCACAAGGGGGGGGCACTCCTACCACCAGCACAAGGGGGGGGCACTCCTACCACCAGCACAAGGGGGGGGCACTCCTACCACCAGCACAAGGGGGGGGGCACTCCTACCACCAGCACAAGGGGGGGGGCACTCCTACCACCAGCACAAGGGGGGGGGGGCACTCCTACCACCAGCACAAGGGGGGGGGCACTCCTACCACCAGCACAAGGGGGAGATTTAACCATCAGCTTATAGAGGCACACTGACCACCAGTATAAGAAGGCGCACCAGCCACCATGCACAAGGGGGCATACTGTTTCCAGCATAGGGGGGCACACCGACCTCCAGAAAAAAAGGGGGCACACTAAACCACCAGTATAAAGGGGGCACACTAAACCACCAGTATAAAGGGGGGCACACTAAACCACCAGTATAAAGGGGGCACACTAAACCACCAGTATAAAGGGGGGCACACTAAACCACCAGTATAAAGGGGGGCACACTAAACCACCAGTATAAAGGGGGGCACACTAAACCACCAGTATAAAGGGGGGCACACTAAACCACCAGTATAAAGGGGGGCACACTAAACCACCAGTATAAAGGGGGGCACACCAAACCACCAGTATAAAGAGGGGCACACTAAACCACCAGTATAAAGGGGGGGGCACACTAAACCACCAGTATAAAGGGGGGCACACTAAACCACCAGTATAAAGGGGGGGGGGCACACTAAACCACCAGTATAAAGGGGGCACACTAAAACACCAGTATAAAGGGGGGGGCACACTAAACCACCAGTATAAAGGGGGGCACACTAAACCACCAGTCTAAAGGGGGGCACACTGAACCGTCTCCATAGAGAATCATTGAATTTTTTTCCCCCCTCCAGTGTTTCAAAGCTTTAAGCTACAAAAGTCTGAGGTGTGAATGGGGCCTAAACCTTTACCGCACTGCCTTTCCACCCCCCCCCCCCCCCATCTGCCTGCAGGATCGCCTGAAAACAATAAAATAAAAAATAAAGTTCTGGGCTGGTCTAGATAAATGTGGAGTTTCCCTTTAAGCCATAATATAAGGAAGCAGAGACTGCAGATGTAATAATGAGCGACTTTGGTAAAGACGGATAAAAATCCCCCCCAGAGACACTTTATATTTATATATGGATACTTATGTATCAGATTCCTTAAACTCAGATAGAAAATACATTTTTAAGGTTTAGCTTCCCGCTTGCCATATTCAGAACGCAATACCAGATATGGTTGTCACCTATAAAATTACCGCTCATCAGCATTTCAGCGTCCTTGATCAATATTTATAGGAAAACAAATCAGGGGGGGGGGTGATATTTTTTGCTCTTCTTGAAACTGATCCCAGGTCAAGCAGAGAAGGGTTGAGCGTTGGGTTGGTCCTGATCCGGTCTGCACTGGATTATATGCTGACCTGCCGATTTGACCTTTTCGCTGCCAGCGCCCCCCCCCCCCTTTTTTTTTTTGCTTCGCACACATTTAAAAGAATACGTTTTAGGCCTGAAGATTAGTTAAAACACCCAAAGCAGAGACCATAGAGAATAAAACGGTGGTTGTTCCAACTTTTATTTGTTACGATATAAAACGATAAAAGGTTGTGCCAAGCAAATAGATACTCAACATGTCGGGCATTGGCTGCATCGTTAAGGGCGGAGTCACACTATTGCGATATTACAGGTTAAGGCCTCTTTTACGTGATCTTATTTTGACAGGGCGATTTTCTGTGCGTCAGATAGGGCAGCCCATTTAGTTGCTCCATTTCAGGAGGCAAGCCTCTGCCGATTTTGAATCGCATCGTGCTTGGGGTGCCATTGAAGGAGAACGTCACACGGTGGCAGCTCGTCCATTAGGGGCGCAGGGGGGGCGCCCACTAATCTACATGCAGGGTGCCAGACGCATGTATTCCAATGAGGATTTTTTTTTTTTTTTAAGCATGCGATTAGATCCTGGGGCTCCAATAGTCTTCAAAAAAGGTTGGGCTCGGGGCACAGAGCACTGCGCCCCGAGCCCACCCAGTTGTGTGACAACAGCAAATGAAAATTCACTATTGTCACACTGATTCTGCTCCTGGTCAATCAGGAAGTGGGTCCTGAGACCCGTTTCCTGATTGGCCGAAAGGAGAAGCCATCCTATTGGCCAAAGAGTAGGAAGGAAGGAGGAGGGAGGGAGGGAGGAGATGCAGGCGATGGAGGGAAAACATGGAGCAGACTGGGGGGGGGGGGAGCAGCTGTCTCCACATCTCAGTCAAGGGGCAGCACAGGGTGAGTGAGCAAGTGACCAGGGGGTGTGTGGGTACGATGCGCAGTGCGGGCTGGAGCAACGGGGGTGGGGTATGTGGTCAGGTCAATCTGCCGCTCCTCCCCGACCGATGGAGCACCAGCCGCCACTGACCTCACCCAAGCATGTGCCGCATGTTGTGCTGCGACTGCCATGTGACTTAGAATGGAGGGCGGAATTCTGCCAGTTCTACCCGCGGAAGTGCGAGTGGAACTTTGAGGACAAATGCAACCACAATGCATGGGTATACATGGTGGTGTGCATGCTTCCACATCACAAGGCACACTCCTGCACTATAGTGCACCACAATATGCACTTTGGTGCGCTGCAATGTCAAAAATTCATTACAGCTCAAATAAATGAGCAGCCTGTTGCAATGCAATGAAAATTGCAATCCGACAATTTAATTTGTCCTTAGGAAGGACAGAAAAACTGGAGAAAAAGAGCGGCTGTGGAGGATCGGTCATCAATCCTAAAAAAAAAACAGGACGACGACGACAGGACTTTGTATGAAGGTCAATTTTACTTCAATTAAATCCACTCCTAAAAAAAATAAAATGATTAACTTCTGGGGGCACATTGGGCTATAAAGGCTGTAAAGTAACATACAGGATAGGATTGAGGCCCCCCCCCCCGTGCACGGCCCTTACAACCGGCTTACATAAGTGATGATAAAGGCTCCATTAATCCCGGCCTGGGGCTCAACCCGCCAACACAACCTAAATTTAGCAGCAACTGTACAACAAAAATAACTTCATATTATGTATCATGGGATTATCATGTGCAGCTCATTCCGCTGCTGTCACAGGCTGTCCATTTAACTCCTGTGCTGGGATGTAGATACAATGTGGAGGGAGAGAGGGGAAAAGGTCCAACACCCTCCCCCCCACGGCACATGCCTGGTCCCCCCGGGTCCTATATCCATGTTCCTGTGGTTGTCCAACCTGGCGCTATATGAGCATTAGAAGGGCGGCCTTAGCCAGCGCATGGCCCGTCATACTGCTCCTCTCTGGAACTGCCACCACCACACTTTCCTGCCGGGTACAGCCGCTAGAGGGACAGTCTGCCAATGTGTACCCACCCACCCATTGGGTGCATAGGTGGTACTACTGTACTATGCAAAAGGGGATGGCGGTGAAAAGAATCATAGGTGGCGCGGTGTACTAAGCTACATATACATCTGTTCTCTGCACCCTGTACACGTTACACACTCCTGACCCCCCCGCATTCTGTACGTTACATACTCTTCTCCTGGCCCTCGCACTCTATATGTTACACACTCCTGACCGCTCCTGCACTCTGTACATTGCACACTCCTGACCGCTCCTGCACTCTGTACATTGCACACTCCTGACCGCTCCTGCACTCTGTACATTGCACACTCCTGACCCCTGCACGCTGTACCATATTGCAAAAGGGAATAGTGAAATGGGTCACAGGTGCATATACTTCTGCACTCTGTATGTTACATACTTCTGACCATTGCATCTTTATTACACATTCATTGCCCCTGCACTCTGTACATTATGTCTTATTGCAAAAGGAGATGGCGGTACAATGGATCATAGGTGTTGCTATGTGCTAGGTTACATATACTTTGGACCTCTGCACTCTGCACTCTGTACATTACATACGCCAGACACCTGCTCTCTGTACAATACATACTCCTGACCCCTGCATTCTCTAGTTCCAGAACAAGTGCAATTTTGCCACAGCGTGCTGCACACACCTTCTCATTTTCTCCCCTGGGTGCCTCTATGGCTTCTAATATGATAGAGCAGAAACCTCCAGGGAAAAAATAAATGATCTATGCCCCTGCCATAGCGCAACTTGGGCACCTCCACTGGCCACATAGAGGCATTGTATTTTAGAGTGCAGCTAAAGTGCACCAGGACTAAAAATTTGGGAATATCCCAGGAGTAGGAGGGGAAATCTTCCAAAGGAAAGGGAGAGATTTCCTCTCATTTCCTGTTGTGTCTACAGGACAGGAAGTGAAGGGGAATCTCCCCAATGGCACACAGATAACAAAAAACAAACAAACAACCACCACCAACCAAACAACAACAACCACCAACTACCAACCAAACAACACCAAACAACACCAAACAACCACCAACCAAACAACCACCAACCAAACAACAACCAAACAACCACCAACCAAACAACACCAAACAACAAACAACCAAACAACCAAACAACCAAACAAACAAACACCAAACAACAATAACAAATAACCACCAACCAAACAACAACCAACCAAAAAACAACCAACCACCAACCACCAACCAAACAACCACCAACCAACCAAACAAACAACCACCAACCAAACAACAAACAACCACCAACCAAACAACAACCAACCACCAACCAAACAACAGGTAAGTACAGGCAACTCACATTTGGTGAAGTTCAAAGGCATTGTACATAATCCATAGGGAGAAGTCATCAGGTTAGTCCATGTGCTCCTTTTCCTGCTGGGGCGCTGTGCTGTGTGAAGACATCTTTCACCGCTGTATGGTGTTGATAGCCGGCGGCGGTGGGGGAGCTTCAAAGCAAGGCTGGAGATGTAAGAATTGCAGAAGTCAGAGGGCAGTGACGTCACTGCCTGAAATGCGTTTCCGAGCAGGCACGCCAGTGACGTCATTGCCCTCCGACTGCTGCAATTCTTACATCTCCAGCCTTGCTTTGAAGCTCCCCCACCGACGCCGGCATTCAACACCATACAGCGGTGAAAGTTGTCTTCACACAGCACAGCGCCCCAGCAGGAAAAGGAGCACATGGACTAACCTGATGACTTCTCCCTATGGATTATGTACAATGCCCATTTGAACTTCACCAAATGTGAGTTGCCTGTACTTACCTGTTCATTAAAATAGTTTTAAACATCTACACTTAGAGGCGCCCCTTCCCTTGCTTTTTGTTCACAGTACTGGAACATGGTTTCTGTTTCTTTATGATGGCAGCCCTGAGATCGTATATATGTGACCCCTGTAACAACATTTCTCCATCCATCCCTGGACTCTGCCCCATATGTACCCCTTTGAGCTTGGACTCTTATGTTGTACACTTCCTTGTACATTATTATTTTTACTATCTTTATACTACGAGAAATTTTTGCTGTATTTAGCTCATGCGCATTTTACTTGTGTACACCAACCAAACAACAACCACAACCACCGACAACAACCGACAACCACCAACAACCGACAACCACAAACAACCACCGACAACCACCAACAACCGACAACCACCAACAACCGACAACCACCAACAACCGACAACCACCAACAACCGACAACCACCAACAACCGACAACCACCAACAACCGACAACCACCGACAACCACCAACAACCACCAACAACCGACAACCACCAACAACCGACAACCACCAACAACCGACAACCACCAACAACCGACAACCACCAACAACCGACGACCACCAACAACCGACGACCACCAACAACCGACGACCACCAACAACCGACGACCACCAACAACCGACGACCACCAACAACCGACGACCACCAACAACCGACGACCACCAACAACCGACTACCACCAACAACCGACAACCACCCGACAACCACCAACAACCGACAACCACCAACAACCGACAACCACCAACAACCAACAACCACCAACAACCAACAACCACCAACAACCGACAACCACCGACAACCACCAACAACCGACAACCACCAACAACCGACAACCACCAACAACCGACAACCACCAACAACCGACAACCACCAACAACCGACAACCACCAACAACCGACAACCACCAACAACCGACAACCACCAACAACCACCAACAACCGACAACCAACAGGGGTTATACCATTAGATACTTTATCCAAAAAAAACAAAAAAATGTTTTTGGCTTTGAATAGAATAGAACTCTAAAGCGACTGATAACAAAATATATCAAAACATAAGCGCAGGCTGGCCCCACCCACGTGCGGGGAGCATCACTCAACCCTTTCCTGAGGCTCAGGATGCACAATAATAATATTCAGTGGTGAAGGCCCTTTCCAGTGACACACGGCGGGCAGCGCCCTTTCTGGAGGCGGCCCCGGCGCTCTAATCAGTTAGTTGATAATCTAAGTGATGTATTACCAGCTAAAGGTTTTAAGTGCAATCAATATGTTTTTAAGGCTCCTGGTCCAGATGGTCCTCGCCGGGTTCCAGGGGAGGTGGTGGCACGCAGGGGGCACACTTGTCGTTATTGCACTTTGCGATGAGCGACCCCGGGGGTGACACAATCCACTCAAAGGAACGTGGGAGAGCCCCGACCACAGATGGGGCCCCGAGAACAAATCTCATTTATCTTCCTCTAATCACATCGCAGAAAACAGAACGATGGGACGGGACGTATGAAATCGGATGGTTTGCTTTTATAGGTACAAATGCCGTCTGTAGATTACTTGGCGCACGCCGTATGTACCATAAACCTGGATATACTACAAGGAAAAGAACATTTAAAGGATACTATACATTTTTATTTATTTATTTTTTAACCTCTTCAATACCGGGGGGCACTTATACACCCTTCTACCCAGTCCAATTTTCAGATTTTAGCGGCGTCGCAATATGAATGACAATTGCGCGGTCGTGCTACACTGTACGCAAACAAATTTTTTATCATTTTTTTTCCCCCACAAATAGAGCTTTATTTCGGTGGTATTTGATCACCTCTGCGGTTTTAATTTTTTGTGCAACAAATAAAAAAATAAAGACCGAAATTTAAAAAAAAATTAAGATTCTTTGTTTCTGTAATTTTTTTTGTAAATAAGTACGTTTTCTTCTTCAATGACGGGCACCGATATGGCTGCACTGTTGGGCACTGATAATTCGCACAGGATCACCAAAATTGGACAACAGAAGATTGGAAAAATGTTGCCCGAGTCTGGACTTCAGCTGCAACATTCAGATGGGGGGGGGGGGGGGGGGGTTGGGGGTCAGAATTTGGCGCATGGATGCATCCTGCCTTGTATCACCGGTTCAGGCTGGTGGTGGTGTAATGGCATGCAGTACCTTATTTGACCAGAGGTGTGGGGGCGCCGGTGACACTCAGAAACACTCTATTCCCGAACATCTCCGATGCCCCCCGTACCTCTGGCCACATGCGGTACTGCATAGACATGCAATTGCTGTGGAACGGATCAGAGTTTCTATTATTTCCTGGGGGGAAACTCGCTTTGATATACAAGTGCTTTGGATTACAAGCATCCTTCTGGAACAATGCTCGTAATCCAAGTTTTTACTGTATAATAAATGTTGTACTTTGCATCCTAATAAAGACGTTATACTTTGTATCCAAATAAATGTAATACATTATAATAAATGTTATACCTTGTATTCTAATAAACGTTCTACTTTGTATCATAATAGCTTTTATACATTGTATTATAATAGATTTTTATACTTTGTGTCCCAATTGATTTTATACATTATATTTTATACATTATATAATAGATTTTATACTTTGTATCATAATATTTATACTTTGCTTCATAAGAGCCGGTTCACACAGGGGCGACTCGTCAGGTGACTCAGCCGCCTGACAAGTCGCGCTCCGCTCTATTCAATGAAACCGTTCTAGTAGGAGCGACTTAAGTCACTGCGACTTAGAAAAAGGTTCTTGTACGACTTTGGGGGCGACTCGGGGCGACTTGCATTGACTTCAATACAGAAGTCATTTTGCAAGTCGCCTCTGAAGTCGTCTTGAGATCACCTTGCCGAGTCGCCCCCAAAGTCATGCCGCCCCAGTGCGAACCGGGTCTTAGGCCGCGTACACACGATCAGACCATCCGATGAGAACGGTCCGATGAAGCTGACTGATGGTCAGTCGTGCCTACACACCATCGGTTAAAAAAACGATCGTGTTAGAATGCGGGGACGTAAAAAAACAACAACGTGCTGCAAAAAAAAGAAGTTCAATGCTTCCGAGCATGCGTCGACTTGATTCTGAGCATGCGTGGATTTTTACCCGATGGTCGTGCCTACTAATGATTGGTTTTGACCTATCGGTTAGGAATCAATCGGTTAAATTTTAAAGCAAGTTCTCTTTTTTTTGACCGAAGGATAACTGACCGATGGGGCCCACACACAATCGGTTTGGACCGATGAAACAGACCTTTAGTCCGTTTTCATCGGTTTTGACCGATCGGGTGTACGCGGCCTTAGAGATTTTATACATATTAAAATAGATTTTATACTTTGTAGCCTAATAGATTTAATACATTTTATTATAATAAATGTTATACCTTATATCTCAATAAATGTTATACTTTATATCATAATACATTTTATACATAATAGATTTTATACTTTGTATGCTAATCAGTTTTATACATTATATTATAATAGATTTTATACATTATAATAGATTTTATACATTATAGCAGGGTTTGACAAAATTGCTTGGAATCTAGGAGTCAGCTAAAAAAGTTAGGAGCCAAAAAACGCGCCCCGTCCCGCCAAGCTTACACGCAGAAGGGAACGCATACGTGAGTAGCGCCCGCATATGTAAACGGTATGTAAAAAACACATGTGAGGTATCGTCGTGATCGTTAGAGCGAGAGCAATAATTCTAGCGCTAGACCTCCTCTTTAACTCAAAACATGCAACATGTAGAATTTTTTTTAAACGTCGCCTATGGAGATTTTAAAAGGGTAAAAGTTTGTCGGCATTCCACGAGCGGACGCAATTTTGAAGAGTGACATGTTGGGTATCAATTTACTCGGCGTAACATTATCTTTCACTACATAAAAAAAATTGGGAGAACTTTACTGTTGTCTTACTTTTTTATTAAAAAAAGTGTATTTTTCCCCCAAAAAAGTGCGCTTGTAAGACCGCTGCGCAAATACAGAGTGACAGAAAGTATTGCAACGATCGCCATTTTATTGTCTAGGGCATGGGTCCTCAAACTACGGCCCTCCAGCTGTTCAGGAACTACAATTCCCATCATGCCCTAGTCATGTCTGTGAATGTCAGAGTTTTACAATGCCTCATGGGACTTGTAGTTCCGCAACAGCTGGAGGGCCGTAGTTTGAGGATCCCTGCTCTAGGGTGTTAGAATAAAAAATATATATAATGTTTGGGGGGTTCTAATTAGAGGGAAGGAGGTGGCAGTGAAAAAACACATTAGAACTACTGTTTTACTTGTAATGCCAACGGCCACCACCAGATGGCGCCAGGTCACAGAAGGAAGCTTGGGACTTCACAAGGCCGCGGCCTCAATTAAGTCAGGTCACAATTTCTTGTCGCAATTGCGACCTGGTGCCCGGATTTTGTCGAGCCCTGCATTATATTATAATAGATTTTATACATTGTATCCTAATCAATTTTTATACATAATAGATTTTATACTTTATATCCTAATAGTTTTTATACATTATAATAGATTTTTTACTTTGTATCCTAATAGATTTTATACATTGTATCCTAATAGATTTTATACATTATAATAGATTTTATACTTTGTATCATAATATTTATAATTTGCATTCTAATAGATTTCATACATATAATAGATTTTATACTTTATATCCTAATAGATTTAATACATTTTATTATCATAAATGTTATACCTTGTATCCCAACAAATGTTAGACTTTGTTTTAAAATAGATTTTATACATTATAATGGATTTTATACTTTGGATCCTAATCGATTTTATACATTATATTATAATGGATTGTATACATGATATTATAGTAGATTTTATACTTTGTATCCTAAAAGATTTTAAACATAAATGATTTTTATATCCTAGTAGATTTAATACATTATAATAAATGTTATACTTTGTATTAAAATAGATTTTTTACATTATAATAGATTTTATACATTATATTATAATAGATTTTATACATTGTATCCTAAAATATTTTATACATTATAATAGATTTTATACATTGTATCCTAAAAGATTTTAAACATAATAGATTTTTATATCCTAGTAGATTTAATACATTATAATAAATGTTATACTTTGTATCAAAATAGATTTTTTACATTATAATAGATTTTATACATTGTATGCTAATCAATTTTATACATTATATTATAATAGATTTTATACTTTGTATCCTAAAAGATTTTATACATTATAATAGATTTTATACTTTGTATCCTAAAAGATTTTAAACATAATAGATTTTTATATCCTAGTAGATTTAATACATTATAATAAATGTTATACTTTGTATCAAAATAGATTTTTTACATTATAATAGATTTTATACTTTGTATCCTAATAGATTTTATACATTTTATTATCATAAATGTTATACCTTGTATCCTAACAAATGTTAGACTTTGTATCAAAATAGATTTCATACATTATAATAGAATTTTTATTTTGTATCCTAATTAATTTTATACATGGTATTATAGTAGATTTTATACATTGTATCCTAAATCGATTTTAAACATTATAATAGATTTTATACTTCGTATCCTAATCGATTTTAATTATCATCATATATTTTATACTTTGTATTCTAATCGATTCTATATATTATACATATTAGACTTCGTATTATAACACATTTTATACATGTGTTCTATAAGAGATTTGATACTTTTGTATTATGATAGATTTTATACATTGTACTAAAGAGATTGTATAAAAAAAAAAAATAAAAAAAAAAATTAAAACCCGTTTTATGCATTATGACAGAAGAAAAAGTTGTATATTGCAACATATCGTATACATTATATTCATAATGGATTTTATGCCTTGCGGTGACAAATTTTATACCGTGTCCCATAACAGATGGGGGTCGCGCTCGGATGGTGACACGCAGTCAAGTACCATCAAGGACAAGTAAGTGGACGTTGTGAATTAAATGGACGAGTCGTAATCTATTTAAAATCCCCCAGAGAGATTCCCGAGCAGACAAAGTGAATCTCCGCCATTAGACGCTGACCCTGCGACACCGCGGGATGCTGCACAAAGAGCCGCGCCACTCTGGGGGTGGGCGTGAACAAAAAGGGACCATCAGCGGGATGCCAGAGTGGCTGAGCCATTATTAGCGACACACCGTCCTTTCTCTCCGGAAAGTATAATTCACAGATCCTTCCCAAACACCGAATCCATCTCACGGAGACGGCGCCCTCATTTTAAGATGGATTCTGACATTTATTATTTATTCCTTATTTAAATCCCATTCTCTGATTCTTAGTAAAATTTCCCTCCACATATCGCCACAAGACGTGGCTCCTCCCTGCTGTGAGCTGCACTGTGCAGTCACTGTGGAGTTGGTGTCATTCCAGGTGTATTTTCTTATTCTCTACTGACCACCCGAAGCAATCAACCAGCAAAAAAATCATAAACCTGCTTATTCATAATCGGGGGAATTCAGTAGGGCCCTAAAGACACTTTTCTGGCAGAACGGCCCCTTTCAGTAGTTGACGCGTGCGGAAGATTCAGGTAAGCTCTTGAGGAGAGTGCAACTTTCACAAAGTAGAAAAACTTCTGCACCAAATACAAAAATAATTACTTCTAGATAATATAATTGCCTTCAGCTACGATATTTACTAACTTTAAATTGGCATACAGAGACAGGCAGAGTGCCCGTCTCGGTACGCTGTGTATTTTTATGATTGCTACCACTACCTCTTCTCCTCCTCACCTTGAACCAGCCCCACGTCCCAGGAGATTGCGGAAACTAGCCCACGCGTCCCAGGAGACTGCGGAAACTAGCCCACGCGTCCCAGGAGACTGCGGAAACTAGCCCACGCGTCCCAGGAGACTGCGGAAACTAGCCCACGCGTCCCAGGAGACTGCGGAAACTAGCCCACGCGTCCCAGGAGGCTGCGGAAACTAGCCCACACGTCCCAGGAGACTGCGGAAACTAGCCCACACGTCCCAGGAGACTGCGGAAACTAGCCCACACGTCCCAGGAGACTGCGGAAACCAGCCCCACGTCCCAGGAGGCTGCAGAGACCAGCCCCACGTCCCAGGAGGCCGCAGAAACCAGCCCCACGTCCCAGGAGGCCGCAGAAACCAGACCCACATCCCAGGAGGCCGCAGAAACCAGACCCACGTCCCAGGAGGCCGCAGAAACCAGACCCACGTCCCAGGAGGCCGCAGAAACCAGACCCACGTCCCAGGAGGCCGCAGAAACCAGACCCACGTCCCAGGAGGCCGCAGAAACCAGACCCACGTCCCAGGAGGCCGCAGAAACCAGACCCACGTCCCAGGAGGCCGCAGAAACCAGACCCCACGTCCCAGGAGGCCGCAGAAACCAGCCCACGTCCCAGGAGGCCGCAGAAACCAGACCCACGTCCCAGGAGGCCGCAGAAACCAGACCCACGTCCCAGGAGGACGCAGAAACCAGACCCACGTCCCAGGAGGCCGCAGAAACCAGCCGCAACGTCCCAGGAGGCCGCAGAAACCAGACCCACGTCCCAGGAGGCCGCAGAAACCAGACCCACACGTCCCAGGAGGCCGCAGAAACCAGACCCACACGTCCCAGGAGGCCGCAGAAACCAGACCCACACGTCCCAGGAGGCCGCAGAAACCAGACCCACGTCCCAGGAGGCCGCAGAAACCAGACCCATGTCCCAGGAGGCCGCAGAAACCAGCCCCACATCCCAGGAGGCCGCAGAAAACCAGCCCCACGTCCCAGGAGGCCGCAGAAACCAGCCCCACGTCCCAGGAGGCCGCAGAGACCAGCCCCACGTCCCAGGAGGCCGCAGAGACCAGCCCCACGTCCCAGGAGGCCGCAGAGACCAGTCTCACTTCAACGTGAAAGTTAGGGTGTAGATATACCGATTCCTTCTGAATAAAGTGAAATCTGTTTAGATACAATGGGCTACCTAACCCTTCATCCTGCACCGCGCCTTACTATTAGTCTAAAGACGTCCGCACATTTTATACACAGAGGAATGGGAAACTTACCACAGCAGAAGATGTGTCAAGTGCCAGAGAAGTCCAGCTCAGCAGAATCGTTATCAACCCAAAGAGCAGCATCCTGGAATAAAACAGAAAGACTCGGTTGCCATGTAACGCCATTCCAAAAAATCTCTGCATACAATTATTTTATTCATTTCATCTAGCCGTATGAGGCTCAATCAATACAAGCAATGCTTTTGTCATGGCGAAAATCACAGTATGGATTCTAATGACCTACCTCCTTGACTTCACCCGGATATATAGGTTCTCCTAGCAGGCCAAGGGATTGAAGAAAACCCCTGCCCATTGGCTAAGATACCCCATATACCCATAATCTGACCTTGCGTTGACCTCATCATATCTAGTACCACCAAGTACCCAGCCACCTAGTGGTAGGTGAGAAAAGTGCAACCTGGCCAAACGGCGAGAAAAATCAATGGATCTCTCAGGCTCCATTCAGACCTAGGCGTCGGCGGCAGCGGCGTATTCGGGCGACACGCAATAGGCGTTTTGTCCCCGCGATTTGCGGAGACAAAACGCCTATTGTTTTTTTGCTGGAGGGCAGAATTTTACACTGTCGGCTATGGCCGAACACGCCTGAAAAAAAGGGTCCGGGACTTGTTTCAGGCTTCAGGCGTATCAGCGTTCGGCGTAGAGATGTGAACCATCTCCATAGCCAACAATGTAAATTCGCCCCTCCAGCGTATCACAGGCTGCTGCAGCGTCGGGCTTCAGGCGACAAAACGCCTAGGTGTGAATGGAGCCTAACAATTAGCCAAGATAACCATTCCTGGCAAGTAAATTTCAAGGAGCAGCCCTGACTAAACTCCAGGCTGCTACAAAAACGATGGGGTCAGCTGGCCTAGGAACTTACGATGTCACCCTCCTCCATTATATGACCTTGTGTGGTGACAATTAGGCTCCAGCACATCATGGGAGAAGATGACATGCTCTCCTATACCCGGACGCACAGGGTATTTTATGGAAATTGGGGTGGAAAAAGAAACAGCACAGGAGTGACATGAAGGCCAGTATAAGGTGTACGGATAGCAGTGGCTACGTATCTGTTGTCGCCGCTTCCGCCCCCTATTCAGGTTTCCGGCCCTTTGTTGAGTGCCGGCCATCTGAATTACAGCCAAAGGCTCGAATAGGCTTTGTGATTAGAGCCTGTGTGCTCTAATCAGCTTCCAAATTGTTAAGCAGCGGGCGCACTGCTGTGCTTTCCCTGCTTACGTAGTGCTGTGTTAGGGAATCGCTTCCCTAACACTGACCCGCCTCTCAGCCAATCAGGTGCACAGAGTCTGGTTACTGGTCACCTGATTGGCTGAAGCGACAGGCGCTGTCCAATCATAGCAGAGATAACATGAAGAGGAGGGGAGAAGACATCAATGACTTGGAGGGAGCGTGGAGGACGGCGCTGACCCAAAAAAGGCAACTGCCGGGGGGGGGGGGGGGGAGGGGGAAAACCTAGCGGCGTTTGGAGGGGGGGGGGGGAAACCCGGCGGCGTTTGGAGGGGGGGGGAAACCCGGCGGCGTTTGGAGGGGGGGAAAACCCGGCGGCGTTTGGAGGGGGGGAAAACCCGGCGGCGTTTGGAGGGGGGGGAAAACCCGGCGGCGTTTGGAGGGGGGGGGAAAACCCGGCGGCGTTTGGAGGGGGGGGGGAAAACCCGGCGGCGTTTGGAGGGGGGGGGGAAACCCGGCGGCGTTTGGAGGGGGGGGGGGAAACCCGGCGGCGTTTGGAGGGGGGGGGAAAACCCGGCGGCGTTTGGAGGGGGGGGGAAAACCCGGCGGCGTTTGGAGGGGGGGGAAAACCCGGCGGCGTTTGGAGGGGGGGGGAAACCCGGCGGCGTTTGGAGGGGGGGGGGAACCCGGCGGCGTTTGGAGGGGGGGGGAACCCGGCGGCGTTTGGAGGGGGGGGGGGGAAAACCCGGCGGCGTTTGGAGGGGGGGGGGAAACCCGGCGGCGTTTGGAGGGGGGGGGAAACCCGGCGGCGTTTGGAGGGGGGGGGAACCCGGCGGCGTTTGGAGGGGGGGGAAACCCGGCGGCGTTTGGAGGGGGGGGAAAACCCGGCGGCGTTTGGAGGGGGGGGAAAACCCGGCGGCGTTTGGAGGGGGGGGAAAACCCGGCGGCGTTTGGAGGGGGGGGAAAACCCGGCGGCGTTTGGAGGGGGGGGGAAAACCCGGCGGCGTTTGGAGGGGGGGGGGAAACCCGGCGGCGTTTGGAGGGGGGGGGAAACCCGGCGGCGTTTGGAGGGGGGGGAAACCCGGCGGCGTTTGGAGGGGGGGGGAAACCCGGCGGCGTTTGGAGGGGGGGGGAAACCCGGCGGCGTTTGGAGGGGGGGGGAAACCCGGCGGCGTTTGGAGGGGGGGGAAAACCCGGCGGCGTTTGGAGGGGGGGGGGAAACCCGGCGGCGTTTGGAGGGGGGGGGAAACCCGGCGGCGTTTGGAGGGGGGGGGAACCCGGCGGCGTTTGGAGGGGGGGGGGAACCCGGCGGCGTTTGGAGGGGGGGGAAACCCGGCGGCGTTTGGAGGGGGGGGAAAACCCGGCGGCGTTTGGAGGGGGGGGAAAACCCGGCGGCGTTTGGAGGGGGGGGGAAAACCCGGCGGCGTTTGGAGGGGGGGGAAACCCGGCGGCGTTTGGAGGGGGGGGAAACCCGGCGGCGTTTGGAGGGGGGGGGAAAACCCGGCGGCGTTTGGAGGGGGGGGGAAAACCCGGCGGCGTTTGGAGGGGGGGGAAACCCGGCGGCGTTTGGAGGGGGGGGGGGAAACCCGGCGGCGTTTGGAGGGGGGGGGGAAAAACCCGGCGGCGTTTGGAGGGGGGGGGGAAACCCGGCGGCGTTTGGAGGGGGGGGGGAAACCCGGCGGCGTTTGGAGGGGGGGGGGAAACCCGGCGGCGTTTGGAGGGGGGGGGAAACCCGGCGGCGTTTGGAGGGGGGGGGGAAACCCGGCGGCGTTTGGAGGGGGGGGGAAACCCGGCGGCGTTTGGAGGGGGGGGGGAAAACCCGGCGGCGTTTGGAGGGGGGGGAAAACCCGGCGGCGTTTGGAGGGGGGGGAAAACCCGGCGGCGTTTGGAGGGGGGGGAAAACCCGGCGGCGTTTGGAGGGGGGGGAAAACCCGGCGGCGTTTGGAGGGGGGGGGAAAACCCGGCGGCGTTTGGAGGGGGGGGAAAACCCGGCGGCGTTTGGAGGGGGGGGAAAAACCCGGCGGCGTTTGGAGGGGGGGGAAAACCCGGCGGCGTTTGGAGGGGGGGGAAAACCCGGCGGCGTTTGGAGGGGGGGGAAAACCCGGCGGCGTTTGGAGGGGGGGGGGAAACCCGGCGGCGTTTGGAGGGGGGGGGGGAAACCCGGCGGCGTTTGGAGGGGGAAAACCTGACGGGCCACAGTGGCGGCAATTGACGGGCCACAGTGGCGGCAAGTGATGTTTTTTTTTTTTCAGTTTGTTTGCACCCCCCCAAAATATTTTGAGCACCAGCCTCCACTGATGGATGGGCTATAACACGGCCGTGTTTCCCGACCAAAGCTCTCATGTCAGTTTACCTGTCGGGAAACCCGGCCGTGTGTAGGGGGGAAAAAGCTACCGAGCAGGTTCTCGGTTTTCCTCTTGGTTTTCCCGGTGGACTTTTTACCGCCGGAAAACCGATCGTGTGTACGGGGGCATAAGGGTTTGTCAAAACATTTGTGAGGGGTTCTCCTTCAAACAAGACAATTCCATCATCTAAGTGGCTGAATTTGGTTTAATCGCGGTCCTCCTTTTCTTCAGGCGGTACAGTCATGGCATCCAACGCTCCCGTCTTATCTCTAGGGCGTGAAGTCCAGCAAACGCGGCCCGGCCCTATCCCACTACTGTATTATTCATGGCCACTGCAGACCTCTGGCTCCTCGGCAATTAGCTTCCTCCATCTCCTGGCTGGTACCCCCATCTCCATCCCAAAACAAGACGATCTGAAATCAATGGGTGCGCCAGGAGGAGGCGGCGAGATGCAGGAACCTGTAATCAGAGCGTCCCAGGAGGGTCCCGCCGACAGATGGGAAGCTTCAATGCCTTTATCTGCCTGTCTGCTTACTTGTTTCCCCCCTTCGCCGAGATACAAAAGGCTCCCAGCACTGCGCTGTAACGAGCCAATTATCATCCTATAAAGGCAGCAAAGCCAAATGCAATTACTTAACTGCAACACATTACAGAGCCAACACACTTGAGGAGTTGTGTTTTAATTGGCTTAACCTCTATATATAGACGTGTGTCTCTACAAATCTGATTAGAGCCCGGGAGAAAAGAAGAACTAAAAGGGAAAGTAAAGGCAGTGACGAAACTTAAAGGGGTTGTAAAGGAAAAAAACTAAAATTCATGATAAGCATCCTAAGCACCTGCAGACATTCCACTTTTCACTTCCTCGTTATTCGTTTTTGCTCAGAAGTTGCTCTATTTCTTCTCTGTTCTGTTCACTTCCTGCTTGTCCGATTGTTACTGACCACCGTGAAGGGAGGCTTTACTGCGGTGGTCAGTGACGTGTTCGCCCCCTCCTGGGAACTACATCTGTGCGGCAGGACGCTCTACGTGTTAAGCCCCATACACACTATCAGTTTTCCTGACGGTTTCCTCTTCAGGTTTACCAAATCCATCTAATATGAGGTCAAACCTCAAGAGTTTCAATTTGTATGCACTTGCACTACATGGTTTTGGTAAACCTGATGAGAAAACCATCAGGAAAACTGATAGTGTGTATGGGGCTTTAGAGACTTCAAGGAGGTGTGAATTACTGGGCGTGCCGCAATGCATACTGGGAAATGTAGTTCTTACATGAACGGGCGCCGCAAACCAGGAAGTGAATGAGAGAAGAGAAACTAGAACGCCGGAGGTGATATAGATGAAGGAATTTAATAGGTATTTACTTATTTTTTTTTTTAACAGAATCATCATTACACTATTCTGTCTGTCTACCTTGCAGACATTCATTTTAGGCAAAAACGTTTTTTCCTTTACAACTTGTAAAGTAAAAAAAATTCCCTAAATATCTTCCTTTCCCTTAGTGCAGTCCTCCTTCACTTACCTCATCCTTCCATTTTGCTTTTAAATGTCCTTATTTCTTCTGAGAAATCCTCACTTCCTGTTCTTCTGTCTGTAACTCCACACAGTAATGCGAGGCTTTCTCCCTGGTGTGGAGTGTCGTGCTCGCCCCCTTCCTTAGATTACAGGAGAGTCAGGGCGCTCTCTATGTTGAAGATAGAGAAAGGAGCTGTGTGTTAGTGGGCGTCCTGACTCTCCTGTAGTCCAAGGGAGGGGCACGGCACTCCACACCAGGGAGTAAGCCTCGCATTACTGTGTGGAGTTACAGACAGAAGAACAGGAAGTGAGGATTTCTCCGAAGAAATAAGGACATTTAAAAGCAAAATGGAAGGATGAGGTAAGTGAAGGAGGACTGCACTAAGGTAAAGGAAGATATTTAAGAAAAAATAAAATATATTGTACCTTTACAACCCCTTTAACTGCTTGCCGACCAGCCACCGCAGTTGTACAGCGGCAGGTCGGCTCTGCTGGGCGAGATCAAGTAGGTATACGTCATCTCGCCGAGCAGCCAATAGGGGCGTGCACATGGACTTCAATAGAAATGTCTGACTTGAGCAGAAAAACTTTGATGGAGACAACTGATGTAAAGGGGTAGAGGCGGCTCTAGGCTTTGTGAGGCCTTAGGCAAAACTTGACATGGGGCCCCCACTCACACCTATGATGGGAAAAATCATTCCAGGACAAGAGCCTCTTCCCCACAACCCTGGCCGGTGGTTGTGGGGGTCTGCGGGCAGGGGGCTTATCGGAATCTGAAAGGCCCCTTTAACAAGGTGGCCCCCAGATCCTGCTCTTTAATACCTATGGGCGGGGTCACCTGCTGAACCCGCCCCCTTGTGACGTCATTGACTGAGGGCATGCTGCATCATTGACTTTAAAAGGGGTGGTGTCACAGATATTTACTGGTTGTTAGAGATGCTGGCGGCCCCTCCCCTAACGCTGCCTGAGCACAGCAACGTTAAGGTCCCCCTGTCCTTCAAAACTGGAGTAATGCATTGGGTAAGTTAGGCGGCCGTGAGGCCCCTGTGGGTGTGAGGCCTTAGGCGACCGCCTAATTTGTCTAATTAAAGAGCCGCCTCTGTAAAGGGGCACTCTGATGGGGACATCTGTTTTAAAAATGAAAGTTTCTGAGCCCCTGAGTTGAGCTTCAAGACAGTTCATTGATGTTATCTTTACTATACTTACGTGACAAGCAGACATCGGGATCGCCTCGCCAGTCCCAAACACGTGGCAAGGCAGACCACCAGGTCAAAGATGAAGAGGAGGAGGTAAGAGAGCCACCTGCAACACGAAGAAGGAAACCCCTTTGTTATTACACATCCAGTCCTGGCGCCATGCACTAAACTATCACCCGTCCTTATAACCCACAATGCCCCCACCCACCCGGGTCCCATGGCCAAGTTCTATACATACAGTACAGCTCTATGATAGGAGTGTTGAAGCTGCAATCAGCCATGCACAACTACAACTGTGAGCTCCTGCTCAGGTGTCCAAATGCAGCAAACCAACTACAAGGAGGTCCAAACTGTAAAAACTAACATGTCAGCAAACAGTGCCCAATAAAGTCCCCCCCCCCCCCCCCCCCCCCCACCTTACAGGTACTGACCAATCCTGGGCCCTATGTAGGCTGGTAAACCCTACCCAGGTCTGCATGCTGGTGACTTGGGATTTTGGGTGAATTTCAACCTTCTAAAGAAACCAGCCACAGCCCAAGTAGAAAAGCCTGTCCCCTGCCAGATGTTGCAGACCCTTGCTCTCTGTGTGGAAACAGTGGTACCTCTGCAGAAGCCCAACACACTCCGTGCTGAGTCAGGGCTACAGCTTTTTAATTCGGCAATGCTCATTGCTCACTTCTTATTGGAGAGCTCTGACTCAGCATGCCGGACATCTGCAGAGTGACTACTGCTTCCACACAGAGAGCAAGGGTCTGCAACATCTGGCAGGGGACAGTAATGGTCTCTAACTGGAATATCTAGCAAGAGGGAAGCACTTTTTGTCTTAGGCTGTGGCTGTTTTTTAAAAAAAAATGAAGATCAAAATCCATAAGCTATGAGTAAACACTGACGTTAGTGTGAAACGCGTCAGCTGTCCTAGGTTTCGTTGCTGTGACTTGTAGTACCCGTTTCCATTTTTTAACGTTAAAGTTACGTTGGATTGGAGTGCGGCTGTCCTGATCATCTTTTGTTCTTAAGATCAAAATCCACCCATTGTAGAGAATCCTCTCTCCTGCCAGATGTTGCGGGTTGAGTCCCTTGCCATCTGTGTGGAAACAGTGGACTCTCTGCAAAGGCCTAACACCCTTCCTGTTGAGTCAGGGTTACAGCGTTGCAATCAGCAAAGCTCATGCTCACATTGGAGAGCTCTGGACCTGAAGCAGTAAGCGGACGCGTCGGGCATCTGCTGAGAGACCACCGCTTTCACATGGTCTCAATCTGCAACATCTGGCAGGGGACAGGCTTTGCTAGTTCGGTTGCGGCTCTCCGATGAGAAGGAAGCATGAGCTCTGCTGATTGCAAAGCTCCAGACCTGACATAGTAACGGAGGGGGGGTGTTGGACCTCAACAGAGAGACCATTGCTTCCAGACAGAGAGCAATCATCTTGCAACATCTGGCGGGGGGACAGGCTTTTCCACCCAGACCTTCGACAACTAAACCTTGAGTGGTGAAACGCATCAAAAGGGAAGGTCTCTGGGAGGGGGCCAAGCTATTTTGTTGGAATAAAGCCTTATTGCTGGATACGTCATCAGTGTGTGGCTGTCTTTTCTTTTGACTGAACACCTCATGGATTTTATTGCACCTCGAACATTTTTAGCAGATTCCAGCACTGCCTTCCCAAACTGCTGAAGCCCTCGCTAACAAAGCCAAGCATATGGGTATGAGGAAACGTATAGACTACCTTATGTGACAGTGCCCAGACCTAAACCCAAAAAGCAGGCGGGGGGGGGGGGGGTGGTAGGGACGTCACCGTGTCACGCGAGGCACAGTGTCTGCCAGGGACGGCACCGCGTCACGCCAGGCACAGTGTCTGCCAGGGACGGCACAGCGTCACGCCAGGCACAGTGTCTGCCAGGGACGGCACAGCGTCACGCCAGGCACAGGGTCGCCAGGGACGGCACAGCGTCACGCCAGGCACAGGGTCGCCACAGCGTCACGCCAGGCACAGGGTCGCCACAGCGTCACGCCAGGCACAGGGTCGCCACAGCGCCACGCCAGGCACAGGGTCGCCACAGCGTCACGCCAGGCACAGGGTCGCCACAGCGCCACGCCAGGCACAGGGTCGCCACAGCGTCACGCCAGGCACAGGGTCGCCACAGCGTCACGCCAGGCACAGGGTCGCCACAGCGTAACTCTGTTACCAGAATGTAGACAGGTCGGGTAACGGAAGCAAGTGAGGCTGGGTAAGTACATGTAGACACTTTTTGCCGAACGTCGTCTCTTTATTGTTGACCAACATCAGGTGTACCTCGGGGTAATGTGGGTCCTCACAGCAGAATCAGCAGAGATTTAGAAAGAGTGGGTAAACTCTGTCATAGGTGTCCCCGCCAAGGAGATTTCCTCTCACTTCCTGCAGTGTCACCCATGTAGGAAGTGAAGGGAAATTTCTCCAACCATTCTTAGTGGGACATAAGGGGTTATAACCTGTTTTTGCCTGTGACCCCCTGGTGACATGATAGAGGCAAAATCTTTCCAAAGGAAAAAAATAAAAAATAAAGGATCCAATTCTTGACCAACCTGTCCAAACCTAAAAACTAAATATTGGTCAGAGTTCCCATTTACACCTATGGGCAGGCTTCTGCGCCTCCAGGAACACAGGGAAGTGCCAGATGAATTCTATATTGGACTGACTGGTTCCTGAATTCTGAGTGCACCCGTCCCCTCCTGGCACATGGTCCCTTTACCTGTAGTACTCGACGAAGCCGACCTGCCTTGCCACAGCGGAAAGCTGCCCGCTGGTCACTTCGAAGTTGGGAAGACTGCTCAGCTGTGTGACAACACTATTGGCCATGATCTGCATGAATCGCAGGGTCTGGACGTAGTCGCCGTGGGCGGCGAATATCTCGTTTAGCCGCAGCAGGTGCTGATCCAGGCTCTCCTTCATCTTGTGGGTGGTGCCAAATACCTGATGGAAGACACAGAAGTTCAGCAGTGCAGCATGGATGACAGCATTAACTTTCCAATAGGCGCGGTTCACACCTACGCGGTTTTTGATGCTTTTTGCACGAGCGCACTACAGTTCATTTAACATGGTTTCCTATGGGACACATTCACATCTATGCCCGGCGGGATCCGCGGGCTCGATGTCCGCCGGTGTTCCGCAATCGTGCCACAGAGCTGCAGTACGGGGGGGGTTCCTGCGTAAACAAGACATTTCCCTGTTCTGCCTAGTGACAGGACACTGACCATCTGTTCCCTGTCATCGGGAGCAGTGATCAATGTAGTGTCACTGGTAGCCCCACCCCCACAGTTAGAATCACTCCCTAGGACACACTTAACCCCTTCCTCGCCCCCTAGTGGTTAACTCCTTCCCTGCCAGTGTCATTTACACAGTAACCAGTGCATTTTTATAGCACTAATCGCTGTATAAAAGGACAATGGTCCCAAAAAAGCGTCCGATGTGTCCGCCATAATGTCGCACTCACAATAAAAATAAATAAATAATAATAAAAAAAAAACGCTGATCGCCGCCATTACTAGTAAAACAAAAATTATAAAAAAACGATCCCCTATTTTGTAAACGCCATACATTTTGCGCAAACCAATCGTTAAACGCTTATTGCGATTTTTTCTTTTTTTTTTACCAAAAATATGTAGAAGAATACGTATCGGCCCAAACTGAGGAAAAAAAATGTTTTTTAATATAGATATAGATATAGATATAAAGATATATATATATATTTTTTTTTTTTGGGGGGGGGGGGGGGGGATATTTATTATAGAAAAAAATATTGCATTTTTTTCAAAATTGTCGCACTTTTTTTGTTTATAGCACAAAAAATAAAAACCGCAGAGGTGATCAAACACCATCAAAAGAAAGCTCTATTTGTGGGAAAAAAGGACATCAATTTTTTTGGGGAGCCACGTCGCACGACCGTGCAATTGTCAGTTAAAGGGAAAAATTTGCAAAAAGTGCTCTGGTCGCGAAGGGGGTAAATTCTTCTGGGCTGAAGTGGTTAAGTAGAGTAACAATTCTTTTTTTGTTTTCAGATCCTCAGAGAGTTCTTTGCCATGAGGTGCCATGTTGAACTTCCAGTGACCAGTATGGGAGAGTGAGAGCGATAACCCCAAATTTAACACACCTGCTCCCCATTCACAGCTGAGACCTTGTAACACTAACGAGTCACATAACACCGGGGGGGGGGGGGGGGAATAGCTAATTGGGCCCAATTTTTCACTTAGGGGTGCACTCACTTTTGTTGCCAGCGGTTTAGACATTAATGGCTGTGTGTCGAGTTATTTTGAGGGGACGGCAAATTTACACTGTTATACAAGCTGTACACTCACTACACAACATTGTAGATACAAAGTGTCATTTCTTTAGTGTTGTCACATGAAAAGATACAAGAAAAGATTTACAAAAATGTGAGGGGTGTACTTACTTTTTTGAGATACTGTACATTTCTAATCTACTGTAAAACTAAGTATATCAAATATTTAGATGCCACCTCTATTTGAAGGGCACTTTGGTGGGCAGGGACTGATTTGAACAGCAGCGGTGCGTCCATCTATGGTCGCTGCTGACACCCCCTATTCAGGTATCCGGCCCTTTTTTGGTCACCGGGCACCTGAATAATAATAATGAACATTTATGGACAGATGCTAAAATTACGGATTTTACAAACTGCAAATTTATTGAAAGTTGGCAAACCTGGCATCCAATCATAGCAGATGACAAGAGGAGGAGTGGGCGGGAGAAGACATCTGGGTCGGGGAAGAAATGGAGGACAACGGACACATCTACCGCCATCACCCACTGCCCACCCGAGACAAGGTAAATGCCGGGCAGACGGGGAGCACAGTGGCAACACTTGGGCCACAGTCGACGAGCGCTTGAGGGGGCACAGTCGACCAGCGCTTGAGGGGGCACAGTCGACCAGCGCTTGAGGGGGCACAGTCGACCAGCGCTTGAGGGGGCACAGTGGACCAGCGCTTGAGGGGGCACAGTGGACCAGCGCTTGAGGGGGCACAGTGGACCAGCGCTTGAGGGGGCACAGTGGACCAGCGCTTGAGGGGGCACAGTGGACGAGCGCTTGAGGGGGCACAGTCGACGAGCGCTTGAGGGGGCACAGTCGACGAGCGCTTGAGGGGGCACAGTCGACGAGCGCTTGAGGGGGCACAGTCGACGAGCGCTTGAGGGGGCACAGTCGACGAGCGCTTGAGGGGGCACAGTCGACGAGCGCTTGAGGGGGCACAGTCGACGAGCGATTGAGGGGGCACAGTCACAGCGCTTGAGGGGGCACAGTCGACGAGCGCTTGAGGGGGCACAGTCGACGAGCGCTTGAGGGGGCACAGTCGACCAGCGCTTGAGGGGGCACAGTCGACCAGCGCTTGAGGGGGCACAGTCGACGAGCGCTTGAGGGGGCACAGTCGACGAGCGCTTGAGGGGGCACAGTCGACGAGCGCTTGAGGGGGCACAGTGACAGCGCTTGAGGGGGCACAGTGACAGCGCTTGAGGGGGCACAGTGACATCGCTTGAGGGGGCACAGTGACAGCGCTTGAGGGGGCACAGTGACAGCGCTTGATGAGCAGAGGGCGAGAGGAGGAGCGGGAGCAGGAGAGGACATCAGGGTTGGGGGAAGAAATGGAGAACACCGCCTGCCGCCATCACCCACTGCCCACCCGAGACAAGGTAAGTGCCGGGCAGACGGTGGGTGGGGGGCACACTGGCAGCGCTCGATGGCCACAGTGACAGCATTTGGTACAGTGGCTGCAAATGACAGTGGTTTTTTTTTCCCCAAATGTTTCAGTTTGTTGGCGCTCCCCCAAAATTTTAAGCACCAGCCGCCACTGGATGTGAATGTAAAATATATGTAAAGCACGGTGCAAATTATCAGCACTAAATGCCTGTAACAAATATAATAAACTGTCGGATAAAATAAATAAGGTTGAAATAGCGCGTTAAGGTTAGGGGAAGAGCGAAGAAGAACAGCAGGAGAGAGGAGCGAACGAGAGAAGCGAAAGAGAAGAGGACAGCTGCTCCCCCCCCCCCGGTGAGGGTCAGAATGCTCGGAGGAGGGGGGGCCAGAAGATGCCCAGCTGTTGGCCTGGAGAAGGGGGGAGATCCAGCCGGGTGGAGGGAGCACCGAGTGAGCATTCTGTCCTCTAGGGAGAGGAAATGAGAGCACGCAGGGGGATTATACACACCAACACCCTCCCAGCTCTGTAGAGAAAGCAGCGGTATCTCCGCAGAGAAAGGAACCCGCCTGAGCCGAGAGCCCCTCCATCTACACAGCCAGCAAAGCCACAATCAGCATTGTTCAGTTGGGAAAATAATGCTATGGGAGGGGTCAGAGGTTTTTGTATACATTGCCAATGCCGCGCAGTCGCGTTCACGAGAATATTACACGCCGCTCACTTAATCTCATGCTAAGAGATTGTAAAAATGGATAATCCAACAGCAAAAAACGCAGGAATATAAATTGCACAGAGGCTTTGCATAACCACCCCCCTCCCCCTCCCACTGTTCTCCAGGCAATGCATGGCAGCCACAGGCTTAATTAAAGGGATACGGTCATCCCTGAAGAACCTTGTTCCCAGGTACTGCTGGTAATTATAGAAGTACAGGGGTGCAGTGATTTATACACTATCAAAAGTTTTGGGACGCCTGCCTTTACATGAACTTTAATGGCATCCCAGTCTTAGTCTGCAGGGTTCAATATTGAGTCGGCCCCGCCCTTTGCAGCTATACCAGCTTCAACTCTTCTGGGAAGGCCGTCCACAAGGTTTAGGAGGGCGTCTATGGGAATGGTTGACCATTCTTCCAGAAGAGCATTTGTGAGGTCAGACACCGATGTTGGAGAAGGTCTGGCTCACAGTCTCTAATTCCTCCCAAAGGTGTTCTATTGGGTTGAGGTCAGGACTCTGCGCAGGCCAGTCCAGCTCCTCCACCCCAAAAACTCACTCATCCATGTCTTTATGGTCCTTGTTTTATGCACTGGTCCAAATTATGCACTTAGGGGCTAAGAATATGCATACATCATACTTGCTAGTGAGGGTGAGTACAAATAGAGTTACCAACTGGGGGATCTGTTAGTCGGAGAAGGATCTGGGGGTTTTGGTTTTTGATCATAAGCGTTCATCATAAAATAACATGCAATGCCAAGCTGTGTGGTTTCCAAAAGCGAGCAAAGCCCTTTTTGTATAAGAGAGGTTAATATGGACTCCAGAGATAGAGATATCATTTTGCCCCCCCCCCCACCCCCCCCTCTGTACAAATCATTAGTAAGACCTCATCTGGAATATGCAGTCCAGTTTTGGGCACCAGGTTCTAAAAAAGGATATCGGAGAACTGGGAGAAAGTGAAAGAAGGGCAACCAAACTGATAAGAGGCATGGAGGAGCTCAGCTATGAGGAAAGATGAGAAAAACTGAATTTATTCCACTCTGTGAAGAGGAGCAGGGCCGATCCTAGGC